>KZ308189.1:2363686-2453637 GCA_000376725.2 Ladona fulva
GTGTCATCAGTGACAATGGACCGCAATTTGTGAGTGCAGTGATGCAGAAGGTAGCACATTGCTTGCGGTTCAAGCAGAATCTAACACCACTCTATCACCCAGAGGCAAATCCTGTGGAGAGGAGGAATAGAGACCTCAAACTTCAGCTGGCCATACTTGTGGCAGATGACCATCGCTGCTGGAAAGACCACTTGCCCAGTATTAGGTTTGCAATGAACTCCAGTGCATGCCAGTCTACAGGGTATAGCCCAGCATACCTAACATTTGGTCGAGAGTTACGCACCCCAGATGATGTGCAGCAGGACCTGCGGACCATAGTGGATGAATCGCCATTCATTCCTGAAATCACCCCATATCTGAAGCAATTCTCTACTAACCTAAGAATGGCAAGGGAGAGAAATGAGGCTCAACAGGATAGGCGAAAGAAGGTGTCAGATAGGAGTCGACAGATAGGACCTCAACTCAAAGTTGGGGATAGAGTGCTAGTGAATGTTCACTCTCTCAGCAGGGCCAAAAAAGGATTTTCCAGCAAGTTTGCTCCAAGGAGGGATGGTCCATATGTGATCATTTCTCAAAAGTCTCCCACATCATTTCAGGTGGCAGCTGCAGATGACCCCTTTGTCCCACTAGGTGTCTATCACTCCTCAGCTTTAACTTTATTTGTGGAGACTTCTGAGGGTTCTCCTGCACCAGTCCTTCCCCTTAGAAGAAGAGGACGACCTAGGAGACAGGAGGTGCCTAAGAAGCTAGAACTAACGAGGGAACAAGGAAGAAGGCAAAGGGCCCCTGAGAGACTAAACTTGTGACGATATGACCACATGCGAGGACGTCCATGTGGTCCTAAGGGGGAGGGTGTAGCAGACAACCACTTTCCACCATCTTTCCTCCACCAATTACAGTGTAGAGTAGTGAGCGCCACGAGGCGGAGAGTGAGAGAGTGTTGTGAACCCTGAACGGTGTTGTCGTCGTGTTGTAGCCGTAAATAAATTCTTGTTTTCTCTAGATTCCCCCTGCTTCTCAATTCACCACGAATCCTGCCACAATAATAAATAGAAAAAACCTTTAATTTTCCCCACAAAAGAATTATTCAGGGAATTTGATGTTCTGACCTTGAGACAGTTATATGTTTACAATGTTGTTAAATATATAAAAGGAAAAAACTTAAATCTACTGAAAACAACCCACTATAGATATGACACTAGAGGTAAAATCTCTAGAAATGCAGCGATACTCTACTACAAAAAAGTAGATCACAGTTTCAATTTCCCTATCTAGTAGTTAAGATTTATAATCTGTGTTCGAGAGAAATAAGGAAATTATTGGAAAAAAAAGTAATCTAACAAAAAAGGATAAAGTTATCATTGAAAGCTGGGTAAAAGAACACATTTTTGAAAACCTAAAAATTTTCTAGTTTGTTATTTGGTTGTAGATATATCTTTTTTGTTCGTCTCCTTCTTCCCTATTTGACTTGTAAATCCTATTGGACTGGCGGTGAGGCTACGGTGAGTTTAGATTAAGTGTAACTATTACTCCTACCGTATGGAAAGAGTCTTTCTAAAGAGGAAAGTCTTTCCATACGGTAGGAGTAATAGTTACACTTAATTGTAAATCCTATGTTAAAACTAAACGAAAAGTACAACTTGGTGTAATGTAAAATCTGTTCCTCACTCCAAACCTTGAAAATAATTCAGTTTATTCCTTCTACCTATTACATTAATTTTGTACTCCTATGTAAACATTTATAAATCTATTTGTTTCTAATATGCAAAATTTTATTCAACTGTTAAGAATAAGAATGTATATATGTATTCCTTTTTTCTCTCTTCCCTGTTTTTTATCTTTATTTTAATTAGTATTTCTGTGATGTTTAGCATTTGCATGTAATCTTAAATAGATAGCCGGACAAGATTATGTAATCTTTTGGCTATCAAAAGAATCCTAAGATGTTTATTATTTTATAAATCTTGGTAAATTGCATTACTTATGTATGTACCTGAAAATAAATAAATAAATAAAATAAATGTAAGACATTGACCAAGAAATACTGAACAACACAATGGGTCAAGTTTTTAATTTCATTCAGTAGATCTTACTTACTCATTAAAAATCAATATTTCATCAATTAATTTCTAAAAATTAATTATTTTACTTATACCTGATAATATCATGAGTCCAACTTGGAGTGTTAAAATCCTTTTTATACTTACAAACTTGACTATAACATTTATTTAAATAATAACTTAGTAATTAGCCTAATTTTAAACTAAATTTCTATGTAGGTAATCAAAGGGAATGGCTATTCCCAAGTTAGTAAATCATTTCCATTTGTATTTAAAATACGACTTTACATTTTTACCTGAGTTTCATCATTGCAGTCCTCAACAGATATATTCAGCAGTTTTCTGAGCTTACTCTGATTTTCCATACAACTCCTGACAAAAGTCATCGAAGCATTCAACTGTGATATGCAATCTTGACAAACCTCCAATGGTAATTTATTATTTGGAGAAACCTGCTTACCATTAAAAAGACGAAAAACATCATGATCACTCATGCACACAAAGTAGTAAAACTGAATTCAAAATAAGCAAGAGCTAAAGAAAGTATTGCAATTAAGATAATAACGAGCGCTCTTTTTTTTCAAACTGCCTTCAAAAGTTAATGCTAGTACACAAGGAAAAGTGTTCTTTTTGTGTTATTAATTGATATTTTTTCTACATATTAATGCAGACCATGGAAGTGAATGTAAATATAGCCAACGAGAGGCACGAGGTATTATCCAGTAATCGTAATAATTCCTCTGTTCATACGAAAATTATTACCATATAAATAAAGAGAAACAACTTTTTCATAACTGTACCGTAAATGTAAGGTGTTTATTGATCTTGTAAGCCAAGGCCATTCTTTTGCCTTCTTCAGCATATATTGCCACCATAGTATTACTTCTGCTTGCACAAAGTCTACAGAGGGATAACTGCACCCTGTCATCTAAGAAGTACAATATATTGTTAAAGCAAACACAAAATTAAAATTTATTTGATTGGGAATTTTCAGAAATACACAATAAAAGAAAAGTTACGGAAAACTTTTGCTTTCTTACCTTGACAGAGGTTCAATCCGATAGCAATGTCAAATGCTTTCTCTTCAGTCATATTTGAGCACTATTGATACTTAAGAGTTTACTCTATCAACACAAAACTTGGGAAATCCTGGTAATATTCACTGTAGTTCACATGAAAACATTTGATTTCATACAATAGTTGCATCAGACCATACTTAAGGGCAAAATTGAAACTTCGTAATTCCTTCTAACCCTACACAAATCAAGAAAGGTTAGCTTATGATAAATATAAGCAATAAATAAAACTGGAACGTTCAGGTTTAGTTTTGACTATGCGCTATACATAACATAAATATAATATTTGAAACCTTCCTTCCAAAAACAACAGCTAAGCTCGTATGATCAAATTCAATGAAATATCATAGCTCTAAGTAAACAGTCCGTGAAAATTTTTCATAAAAATATAAGTAAGTAAGTCATAACTACTGCATTAACATTTTCTAAATTTTTGTATGGAATTTCAAAGATGAAAACGACAGCAACGCTTATTATTTCTCAGCATCAATGCTTAATAAGCCTTGCAGAAACGCAAGAAAAATTTAGTCAGTTTATTTCCACATTAAATAATATAAAAAAAAATTTCTACATTAACAACAGATGTACGGATTCATAAAGAAAGAAACATCTTTATCTTTATCTCTTACCTCTATTACCATAACACACATCGTTTTCAGCTAATTCTACTTTCAGCCACCAGGACCTCGCTATCATTCCACAACTTCCACTATGATTCCTAACCTCTGCTTGGGGCGACACCTTACAGCAGCCAGTGTAGTTTATGTAATCCCGCTTGTTTTAAATTATTAGTTTAGTATTTTCGATATCTCCAGAATGCAAATAATTATATCATCTATAATTTTATTTAAAATACTTATGAATTGCACAAAATTTGTTCTTATTGTATTTTTATAAATAAAAAAAAATTGAGCTCAAATTTGAAAGAAAAATTTCTTGGTACACAATTCAAGTGAACATGAAACGTGGATTATTTAGTTAAAATAAATGTCTCAAACATAACATAGTTTCAAGAGAAAGTGCGAAATATCAGGTATTTTCCATAGATATTTATGAATAAAGTAGTATTAAAATTATTATTCTATCTGGTGTGTGAATTATTCTTAGTACAGCTCATAAATCAAATTGAAAGAATATGTATGTAAGTTATTATGTCTACGTTATCTCTATTATCCAAAATGTACGATTTTTTTCGCGCTATACATTTATTAAATAATTCTTTCATTTTATTTCTTGACGATCAATTCGTAAAATATAATGTAACAATCCTTGCTCTCTCTGCAGCTTCAAAAGAAGTTATGAGAGCTATTCCATCAACGTGACTGGAATGTTTTAAGAATCACTTAGTGTAATTTCTCACAATTAATGAATGTAATTAGTTAGTCAGAATATAGACAGGGCCCGTAAGAAGGGGTCCGAAAACCTGGGTCCCTATAACTGAAGGGGAGCCGCGCTAAAAATGTCTCTTGATTGTTGTTGCTGAATAGAGCCCGGTAGCGAAAAAAGTGCCCAGTCTGACTGAGTTTAATATTTTTTGCCACAAAAAATACGTGTATTATGTATAATAGCTGATTTTGGGAGTCTGCATTTCAGATCTATTTGCTGGAACAAATGTCTGTAACTTTCGAAACTAAAACGGGTAACTAAATGATTCGACAATTCACTTAATTTCTGGAGAATAACCGTGAATTAAGCATAGAGTAAGGATATACTATATCTTTACTCTATTAGTATTTATTCGTAGTAGTATTATCAATTATTTTGTAATTAAGCGTAGAACGTTTATGATCTTTATGATGTTGAGCGCCTTGGGCGCTCTGAACCTTTGAATGAAACTAGCGCTAGCTATGCTACATTAACAGACGAGCAACGCTAAAGAAGATTCGTTCGCTTTACTTGCTTCAGAATCGGAATCCATTGTATTTGTTTAAACATGGTGCTTGTAGTAAAACATTGAAGCGATAAACCCTAGTGATCGAAAGAAAAAAAAGCTGTTAATTTGCTCACAGATTTGGTGTTCTCTGAGATCTAATTTCAAGAGGGGCGACCATGGAAGCCAAACCTCAAAAAATGCCCAAAGTGGCCAAGGTATATTCATTATCTTCGTCTTATGTTTTCTGTACAGAATATTTTTGATCGCTTGTAAGTCTGTGTTACTGAATAAAATGATTGTGTTTGCGCAGGTTAAAAATAAAGCTCCGGCCGAAATTCAGATCACCGCTGAGCAGTTGCTTCGTGAAGCTAAAGAGAGAGATTTGGAGATCCTTCCCCCCGTAAGTAAATTATCTCGTTTTGAACATCATTATGAGTACTTAGAAGAATATTAAATGTTAGCAGAGCGTTTATCAATCATTTTTAACTGTCATCTAATTGCATTGCAGCCTCCCAAACAAAAAATATCAGATCCTGAAGAGCTTGCGGATTATCAGCATCGAAAAAGAAAACTTTTTGAGGACAATATCAGAAAAAACAGAACTGTTATAAGTAACTGGATAAAATATGCTCAGTGGGAAGAAAGCCAGAAGGAGCTTCTTAGGTTTGAGCGTATTTTAAATATTGTTACTCCCTATTTTCCCCGAAATCTATACATTTTATCGTCCATCTCTTCTATGAGAAATTTTGCATTCTTCTTCTTCGCGGCTTACTAACATATATATTTTTTGTACAGAGCTCGCTCCATATATGAAAGGGCCCTGGATGTTGACCACAGAAATATCGCGCTATGGCTCAAATACACCGAAATGGAGATGCGAAATCGTCAAGTCAACCATGCCAGGAATCTTTGGGATCGCGCTGTTACTATTCTCCCAAGAGCAAATCAATTTTGGTACAAATATACTTATATGGAGGAGATGCTCGGAAACATTGCAGGTATGTAAAATATTTGACGGGACATTAATTAATGTTGTTATAACATTATAGCCGTCATTCACATCTAAGTTTTCTTTTCAATTTATTCCTATGAAAGCACTTATATTGGGTTTTTATGGGCATATTTACAATGGGGTTTATTCATAAGTTCAGAGCTGTAACAGTTAGTGCTGAATTGCCCTTTCATGTAAGTATCTTACATTTTAAGGCAAGTCTGGCTATATATTATATAAGGTATTATGATAATGTATTGTTATAGTTTAAAATATAATGAAATGAAAATTACATTTTATACTGAAAAATCTCACTAGATATAGACTTTCTCTCATGCTCTGTGTCATTTAAATTTCTTACATTTTGGGTTTTAATTATTTTTGTGGGATATTTGAACCAGAAAGTAACCTTAAATTTTGGTTAAAGAAATTTATTCTTGTAAAGCAGAAATGTCACACATCATGCCACATTTTATTCAAAGCTCTGTCAAGAAGTGTGTGTTTTTAATGTAATGTCTATACATTTTATACTATAAGTTAATACATATACCCCGACTCTCATGTTTTTTTACAGATTAAATACCCTAAAAGTATTAATTATCATTTCTGTGGAGTAATCCGCTTGAAATCAAGTTTAATTCATTCACAAATTAATCCAAGATATGCAAATAAAAAATTGCAGTAAATTATTTATCTTAACTTCAAAGTCTATTTTCCAACTGATTGTTATTATGTAGCAATGTTGAATACTTTCATAACAATTGACAACTTAATTTATTTAAAAGTGAACATTTATCATAGTATATGTCTGATCCTTCTAAGCCAAAATCTACGAATTGTAAACATATCATTTTAGGCATTCCACATTTTTATTTCTAACAAGATATTATTCACTAGGGTCCCACTGAATGTTTTTATTGTAGACTGGTTTCAGCCATCTACAGCCATCATCAGGTGACTTACAAAGTTTAGTTTCTTTAATAGTTTAAATGGCATTCCATGAAGTACAGCCCTTGCATATCAACTTTATATTGAACTATTTATTCTATGAAATTAAATTCCAGAAAACTTTTGTGTTTTTCAAATTTAGCTATGAAATTAGTAGATTAATAAAATGAAAACACTATCATCTTTTAACTATTAATTCTATATCGGCAGCAATTCCCTACATACTTACAGGGTAATACAATGAACTTGAGCATCAATATCACAGAAATTTACCCACGTCAATGTTGACTGAACTTAATCAAATCAAATTGAATGTAATCAAATTGTTGATAGCAATTAACATGTGACTTATTCATACTACAAACTTTGAAAAAGTAGCAAAAATTATAAGAAAAATCCCAGAAAACAATAACTTTATAAAATTGCAAGAGGCCTTATGCAATACCTTTCCTTTGTAAAACTAATTTTTGCTAATAAATCATCCTAAAGCTCCCAAATATATTTCCATTTCTCCCCTGCACTGTTATACAAGTTAATCCATCATCACCTGTTTGATGGTAATGAAGGAATACATTTCATTTTGAAAATCTTACTGATTAAGAAACATTTCTACTTGGTGTGCCTCTGTAATTTGTTTATTGTAACTGTAAATTCTGGAATCACTAACGCCTCCTCTTTTAAAAATATTTTGCTATTTTTCTTGCCATTACTTTAAAATGTAACTTAATTCCCTATGTATTTGCATGAGCTTGGCTTTAAAAATTGCCTTGGTCATAAAGGTGACGGGTTTTTATAATCGTAAAATTTGTATTGCTTTTGCCTGAATTCTCAAAATTTCAATTCAATGATCCACAACTAAAATAAGAATCTTCATTCAATATCCCTTCTTTTGGTACTTGTCCTTGGTATATCATCTTCTAAAAAGTGATAATCTTATTTTGCAGGAACTAGGCAGGTGTTTGAAAGATGGATGGATTGGGAACCTGATGAGCAAGCTTGGCTCACTTACATTAAGTTTGAATTGCGGTACAAAGAAATAGATCGTAGTAGAGCAATATATGAGAGATTTGTTTATGTGCACCCCGATGTGAAGAACTGGATAAAATTTGCAAGGTAAATTTTAATGCATAGCAGTGAAAAAGAGTGGATTACCTTCAGAATGAGCCTAAAGCTGTCGATTTAATTAACAGCAGTTAATTTAAAATCTCCTTAAGTATAATTTTGACAATCCAAATAGTTATTATTATTGTCTGTAAAAGGATCATGTCATTTTTTTGTCCCCTTTTATTGTATCTGAGGTAGTTTTATGGATGAAATTGTCTGCTTCCTTTTGATGTCTCTAGAATAAGGGCTGTTGTTTCATCTAAGGGTCTCTTATACAAAGATTTAAAGAATTTATGATGCTTTTTATGTTTTTACTTATGTAATAACATTGATTTATTTTTCTAAAGTATTTTTGCTGTACCGAGTAATAATTTTCAGTTTTAAAGTTATTACATTATGTCTGTTGTTAAGTTCCTACTCAATATGTACTATTGTTTATAATCGTTATAGTATATAGTATAATATATATTGTTATTTATAATTGCTGTACATACCCATTTATGTGCCAGCCTTCAAAATTCCATTTCTTATGTTTATCATTTATCTGCCCTTTACAAATCATAGAAATTATCAAGAGACATAAAATCGATATTTACTTTGTCTATTTCATTATGTTTACTGTTACAGTCCTTAAAAGAGATTGTGTAGGTTTTACTTATGCATCAAGTAATATCGCTTATTTGACTGACTGTAAATATCTCTCTCATGGACAGATTGTCCTAACATTTTTTCATCAAGATTTTGTATTCAGAGGTTGAATTACAGTCAATTGTATACCGTATACTTCTAAGATTTATTAATGCCATTGATGAATCAATAGAAAATTTGCTGTTGATGATAGTAATTTTTGTTATTTTTATAGGTTTGAAGAACAGCATAACTTCATAGCTAGTGCTAGGAGAGTTTACGAAAGGGCAGTAGAGTTCTTTGGAGAAGACACTATGGATGAGAGACTCTTCATTGCATTTGCAAAATTTGAAGAAGGGCAAAAAGAGGTACGTTGTTTCAAGAACTTCAAGTTCCTGTAGTAGTTAGTGTAACAAAGAAACTGGAGAAGCACAGAAAATTTAGAAGCAGATATAATTGTATTAATTATTTATGGTGATACATAGTATAGATAGTATAATTAAACGATTAATTCATTGTATATGTTTATTTATAATTTATAGTTTGTATGGTTTGAAGTTATGTAAAAAATATAAGTGCTTAGAACCATTGTTAGAATATCTGAGATATTTAATCTTACCTCAATCTAGATAGAATGACAGTCATAAATTAAATGTATTATTTATGTGGTTACTATTCTCTTGGGGCCTTATTGATGATATAATAGTCTGGAGGATGTATAGACAGCAAGAAAAGATCTTCCCAGGAAACAAACAGTTTTATTGACTTAATTATTGATTTTTTCATTAAAAACTTGAGGCTACTTAGTAACTTCAGTTCATACATCAAATGCAGAAACTGTTAGAAAAATGTTTAAAAGTACCTAAATGCAGACTATGAGATTCTATGTGAATATCTAAGTAAAATGAAATACTGTCCACACACAAAATCTATCTGATAAAGCAGTTCTGAAAATAGACAGAATCTTGCTTTTATAGTTTCACTTTGATTGAAGCAAAATATCTTTCTTCCACATTACTAAAATTAGTATGTTTATCGGTACTACTTAGTACTATGATACTTGATGGTTACTCATGCATTTTTCAGTTCCATACCAATATTAAGTTAGATTATTTTCTTAATCTTTACAGCATGACCGTGCCCGAGTGATATACAAATATGCTCTCGATCACATCCCCAAAGAAAGAGCCCAGGAACTCTACAAGGCTTACACAGTTCATGAAAAGAAATATGGTGATAGAACAGGGATTGAAGATGTCATTGTTAGCAAGAGAAAGTTCCAGTATGAAGAGGTAACATATTCTTTCATTGGTTGTAATTGATTTATTTTCTAAATTTAAAAATAGTTCTCCATACATTTGATAATAATTTCTTAAACTCCAAAAATTTCTGTGCAGGAGGTTAAAGCTAATCCAGAAAATTATGATGCTTGGTTTGACTACTTGAGGCTTGTAGAAAGTGAAGGAAACTTGGAAATTATCAGAGAAACTTATGAGAGAGCCATTGCAAATGTTCCTCCTACAAAAGTGAGTGTTAAAAGATTTAATTCTACAACTATTAATCTTCATTTGAAACTGCTATGTATTTCTTTAATAACATGTTTTTATCCATCTAACAATCTTTATTTTTATGAAAGGAAAAGCAATTCTGGAGGCGTTACATATATTTATGGATAAATTATGCGTTATTTGAGGAACTGGAGGCAGAGGACATGGAAAGAACTAGACAAGTTTACCGTGCTTGTTTGGAACTAATACCTCATAAAATTTTCACTTTTACAAAAATGTGGTTACTCTATGCTCAATTCGAAATTCGTCAAAAGAGTCTTACAGCTGCTAGAAAAACATTGGTAAGGAAATACTCTGTTTTTAAAATACTTCTGACTAACTATTAGAAATTAACTATTATGCACACTTGTAAACTTATGTTTAAAGTAATTGTCTTGTCATTTTCAGGGTATGGCCCTTGGTAAATGTCCAAAAGATAAGCTTTTCCGCGGCTACATTGACTTAGAAATACAACTTCGTGAATTTGATAGGTGTAGGATATTATATGAAAAATTCCTTGAATTTGGACCAGAAAATTGCATTACTTGGATGAAGGTAAAGTTTACTTTTCAAGTTACAGAAAAAAACTAATGAAAATTAATCCTCTTTTATGACAGGCGAGTATTCATTAGGATGGTGTCTGTCAAAATTTAGTTGGAACTTGGATGAATGGTAAAAATATATTCTTTTTGTGGAAACCCCATTTTTTCTAAAGATTCTGATTTCTTTTATGACATCTAATGATTTATTGTGGCTATGAAACCTAGGCCATGTCCCTTGGGAATATTGCTCGCTGGAGTATGGAAGCTTTTGCTTAACAATGTTATGTAATTGGTTCTAAAAGAGTAATGAATTATGTTAGATATTATGCAACTTATTAGAATACCTATATTTTAAATATTTAGATTCAATTTTGTATTTCTGAATTTGGAATAAACACAAGAAATTTGTAAAAAAAGTCTTAGACCATTGGTAAGTATTTGTCTGACATAGTCTCTTATTGTTTCTTTTGATAAGGTTGATTTAATTATTTCTACTGGAACTGCTTTAGCTAAAGATGTTCTCTACTGGCTTTAAAGCTATAAGAATGAGATTGGAGTGTAGTCAAAGCATCTTGCTTACGTTTATGAATTAGAAATACTTTATTTTTCATACTGATATTTGATAGGGTTGCACCAATTAATCAGCAGTCAGCCAGTCTAATTTTTGTCTTCTTTTAATCATATCTATCAAAAACTTTTCCTCACCTACTCTCCTTAACACCTTACTTCACACTTTATCTTTTCAACTTTGTTTTCTGTCTTTCTCCATATTTGCATTTCCATGGGTTCTAGTTTTGTTTTGTCTTCCTCCTTTATTGATGAAGTCTCTGAACCAGATACTGCTATTCTTCATGTGTAAAATTTGCCTTATCTCTTCCCCAGTACTTTGCTTAATGGTCCACTTAGTAGTTTCCTTTGAAATCCTTCTTTTACAATCTCTGTCCTCCTTATCTCCAATGAAGATGACATATCCTCAGTTATCATGTGCCTTGGTTACTTGAATATCTCTAGTTGTTCAATGCATTCATCTTCCAGTTTAATCTATTTATTTCCTTTTCTTCCAATAACCTGTCACTCAAATTTCCTAATAATTGTTAGACTAGTTGTTGTTAAATACCTTTAACTAGGAGGAGATGTTATGTCGCAATCATTGAATTGCTTCTGATTAAAGATTTTGTGATAATCTATCCTAGCCTAGTGGTTTTTAAACTATAGTGGACTGAGGATTCCCTTTAGTTCATTATTTTTGTGGACTCCAAATATTTTATGCTTTCTCATACATATTGAGATTTTAGATTTCATGTACCATTTAGCAGATAAAATTAGTTATGGAAAGTTTAGTGCGAAAATGCTTTCATTTAAAAACAGGCAAATGCAACAAAATGCAAAAAAAGTCCTATAAAATCTCTTATTAAAATTAATAACTATCTAATGCACATTTTAAAGGCTCTAATATTTGGAGGATACCATGTAATCAAACTCTCACAAAGCCATCCCTTTCTTTATGTTGCACTTAAATGTTTAAATGTAGAAGTGCCAAGGTAGTAATGTTTAAATGTAGTTTGCATTTACAAATGTATTGTCTAGGATAGTCACAGTGAAAGTATCACTGCTGTTTTCTTAAACAGACACCTTATGCTGGGAGTAACTCAGTAAACAAGCTTGTCAAAGTGTTGAGGATTGCTAAATCTCCTCTCTTACTAGTATTTCTTATGGGAATGAGTTGTCACTAAAAAAGAAAATTTTGGACTTAGCTACTAGGTAAAAGCATACTACATTGTATTTGAACAGTGTAGTTGTGGTGATCAATTAAATGCTAAGCATTTAAAGCATGCAACACCTAGAAGGTTCCTAGACATCAAAATATTAAGCTTAAGAGTTTTAACTTGTAAAATATAACTTAAGGAACGTAGGTAAAAAGTTAAGGAAGATATTGATGAACTGAATAGAAGCCTAAACTGGAGCATCATTTCTTGAAAAAGAATGTTCAATATATTCTAGTTTCTCTTAGTTTCACTAAGAATTTGTAGCTAAGGACTATGTTATTACTTTGTTTTGTAAACATATGCTTTGCACATTTTTTTATTTGCATATTTGTTATTGAGATGAGAATAATATGAGCATTCTATCTTTTTAGATGATGTAATTAGTATTTTTTTCATCATCAGTTTGCTGAACTTGAGACACTTCTAGGAGATGTTGACAGAGCCAGAGCTGTATATGAACTAGCTGTCAATCAGCCTCGTCTAGACATGCCTGAACTGCTTTGGAAGGCATATATTGATTTTGAAGTCAGTTTAGGAGAAATCGACAAGGCTAGAGAGCTCTATGAGAGGCTACTGGAGAGGACGTTGCATGTTAAGGTAATTATTGTTACAAACATATTTTTCAAAATAATTTTCCCTTCTTTAATGTTTTATTTGCAAACAATAATTCATCAATAACATTTTGAATACATATTTCATATTAGTAATTCTAGACTCTTTCGTTTATGTATTATTTATTTACAAAATTTGGCCATGGTTGTACATGTCTGGTGGAAGTTTAATCAAACATAATAGCCTTATTTAAAAATATATACAATACACAATAGATAATCGCTAATACATTTTACACCCTTTACATTACAATAAATCTAAATTCAAATATCATGTTCACACAATTTATATTTATGTATCTCAATAAAATTTTCATTTTTTTCTAAACTCCTTTTTATTCTTATGTAAGGGTATGAAGACCTTTTCAGCAGAACTGTTTCACTCTTTAATCCCTCTATTTATGATTGAATACTTAGCTAAATATGTTCTTTGCTTTTTCAGCTTTAACTTCTGTTTATGATCCCCTTGAGCAATATAAATCTGTTTTTCTATATTACTTCTGAATTCATTCCAAGCCTCACCGTCATTTCTTACCTGAAGGATGCCTACCAACCGATTTTACCTTCCACCTTTTTTCTAATTTTTCCCAACCAAACTTCTTTCTTATGTCCCTGTAATACATATCTAGCTGCTTTTCATTGCAGTTTCTAAATCTTTTTAATATGTATGTTGTCATGCAGATTCCATACATAAGTCGCATATTCTAATATTGGCCTCACTATTGCTCTATATCCTAACTCCTTCACTTTTCTACTTCTTCCCATTAAGTTTCTCAATCAGGTAATGCAGATTTTTGAACGCTTTAGATATGATTTTGTCTATATGAGTACCAGTCCAAATCAGTTTATGATGAGTACAAATCCAAATAGTTAGTATAACACCTAAGTACCTACATTTTTTCACCTTGGAAATTTTCTCACCATTAAACTCATCTCTCTCTCCCATCCTCTCTCTTTCCTCTTATTTGTGAATGTTATATGTTTGCTTTTCTTAGCATTTACTTGCATTCTGTTTACTAATGCCCACTTCTCAACAGCTTCAATGTCTTTCTGTAATACTTTGCTATTGTTCTCACCGTTAAAAATATAAATTATGCAGTCATCCGTAAAAAGTTCGATTCTTGATTTTATGCCCTTCCATAAGTCATCAATATAGATTAAGAAAAGAAAAGGCCTGATTACACTTTTCTGAGGAACACCTGACATAATTTCTATCTACGACAGTGGCATCTACCCCCTTTTTCTGATCCAACAATT
Organism: Ladona fulva; assembly: GCA_000376725.2. Taxonomy (NCBI): domain Eukaryota; kingdom Metazoa; phylum Arthropoda; class Insecta; order Odonata; family Libellulidae; genus Ladona; species Ladona fulva. The sequence continues at coordinate 2,378,089 of KZ308189.1, forward strand.
GTAAAATATCTTGGCATAAACACAGCTATGTTTCACATGAATGATCCTTTCTGAACACATGTTGATGCTTACACAACCACCCAGTATCCTTTCTAAAATTTCTGAGATAATCGGCGGCTAGTCTTTCCATTATCTTATGTATCACTGATGTCAAACTGATCGGTCTGTAATTCTCTACATCTGTTTTGGCTACCTCTTTTCAGATTGGTATAATTATTGCCTTTCTCCAGTACCCTAAACTGGACACTGAGTGTTAAATAAAACTACGTTTAAAAACAATATAAATAACCTTTACTGATCCATAATAAAATTCGTAGGCGACTACTTCAGTAAAGGTTATTTATATTGTTTTTTAAAATGTAGTTTTATTTAACACTCGGCGTAATGTCAGAATTCCACAAAGTTACGGCCTCCTCCGTGAATTTTCTCTAAAATGGAATTATTAATGACAATGACTTGAAAAAACCTTTAAATATTGAATAGTTTCAGTTGATCCCAGTTTTAATAAATCTCCTGAAATATTATATAGCCTATAAGATTTATTACTTCAATCTATCTAATTGTTTCTTAAGTGTCTTGTAACTAATACAGAATGTATTTTCATGCTTGGTAGCGTCTTTATTTAAAAGATCCTTTCCGTTGACTCTTTTTCTTGCTTTATCATCAGTTTATATCCCATACAAACTGACTAAAGTTCTATTGTACATGGTTAAATATAAATTATGTAAACAATTTGCCTTTTATGTGTTATTCGTTATTACCCTTCCATTCATATCTTTGATCATGATAAACTTTTATTTACTGTCACGTTTTCTCCAAAGATATTAAAAAAAAATTTCAATTGCTGTCATTCTCTAAAATAATAACCAAGTATTTTTCTTTTGCTTTCTTTTCTTCCTGGCTAAGCAAATTTAGATAGCTTTTATATTTTTCCTGGCTCAATTTCTCTAGACCTCTAATTTTGTGTGCTTTCCTAACTTTCCTTTTCTAAGCCTGTATTTCTTTATAGTATTTTGGGTCAGGATTGCTTTTAAGCATCTTCCCAGGAACATACCATTTTAACCCTTTTGTTATAATATTTTTAAAACCTGTCTAAATTTCTTCCACACTTTCACCTTTTCCTGCGCAAAGTGAAAAAAAAAATTTTAGGGAATTCTTGAAAACCTAATTTTTCGCCCTTACCGTACTGTCATATCTCTGTTCACAGTGAGCATCTAACAGGCTGCCCTCTTGTCTATTGCAACTCAAATGTTATGGCTCTGTGGTTACTTATTGTTCGATAATATCTACATCTAATAATAGCGTAGATGGTCATAGTAGAAAAACATCGAAGACATTTGCCCCCCTCATTGGTCTCTTCACTATTGCATTAACCCTCCCTTGTTTATGCTGTTGTTTACTAACTCCTGTGCTCTTCTGACCCATCCCAATTGGTCCCAGGTAAGTTTAGGTCTCCTTCAATCACAACTTTTTTTCCCAATGGCTTTTCTGCAAATATATTACCCAATATTTCTAAAATGCCAAAGTCCTCCAAGGTTTGCGATTAGTTGCAACTATGTCTAGTGCTTTTGATTTGTTGGATTTTATTCTAACACATGTTATTTTGTAGTCATCCGTCACCCATTCTCGTACTTTATATTTCCTTAACAAAGAATCCCCCTCCCCATGTATCCTGATGTCTCCTATACACTATGAAATTTTGCGGGAAATTTACATTGAAAATACATTTGAGTTTAACCAGGTTTTGTTCCCATGACTACGTCTGGATTATATGCTTCTATTATTGTTAAACATTCCTCTCTTTCATTTAAAACACTTCTACAGTTTACCTGAAGAAGTCTTAAATCCTTACTTTCATCTGTTGAATTTGGATGTGGCTTCTTCTTTCATCTTATGTCCGTTTCTGGATCAGTTTCTTGAGTCACCATCCTCTTCACTTCTTCACTGTTGTCAGCTGCATCTCTTCTGCCATAAATTCTCCTTGTGTCCTCTGATATCCAGAATTGTATTTTCCTGTTGAATCTTTGCCTACCAACTTGGTAGCTCCCTGATTTCCTTACTTCTGTGTCTTATTCCATCTCCTTGGTTCATCCTTTCCTGTATACTCTGTCTACATTTTTCACACATCTAAAATCAGTTTTCCATTACATTATTTAGTTATCTTAGTGTTTTCTGTCTTAGTCATAAATATACCCAATATGTCTTCACTACCCTTTCCTCTGGTAACAACTCTACTAAAGGACATTAATTCTTAATTCATTAAAGATATTCAGTTTCACAAATGAATCAATTTAAATTTCTCAACATTTGTTGATCGAATGTTAAAAAAAATTTTGGTGAAGATAAAAGGTATTTGTAGAAAAAACTTGTGCAAACTTCTTATGTATTTCTCTCATTGGTCAATTTAGGTTTGGATGAGCTATGCACAATTCGAGATGTCTGGCATTGAGGAAGGAGAGAATGAGGACAAAGAAGAGGAGAGAATAGCTCGAGCTCGTAGAATATATGATCGTGCCAATCAAGCCCTAAGAAGTCGAGGACCATCCGAGAAAGAGGAGCGTGTCTTGTTGTTGGAAGCTTGGAGAGATTTTGAAGCACGATTAGGGGATGAAGATAGCCAGAACAGGGTGAAGCAACTTATGCCAAGGAGAATTAAGAGGAGACAGCGTGTTCGAGCAGAGGATGGGGTGAGTTTGGAAATCAAACTGCTCATTCATAAATTTTCTTTGGGCAACAAATTTTCTTACGTCTCTCAGTTTGATTTATGAGAAAAATTTGCTATGAAAGAATAAATGTGAATGCATCTTTCATTTGGGCATATACAGTAATAATTCAACCATATTTTCCTGATTGTTCAGTTTTTGTGTGTTTTTCAGTTGTAAGTGCTCTATCATGCATTGATTAGCATGGAAAATTTAGACTACTCTATTTACACACTCTTATACAAAATATGCATTTGCATAATCAATTCACGTTTAAAAATGATAACACAAGCATAGTATGCTCAGATAGAAATTTGGCATTTTTGAATTTTCTATTTTTATCAAAACATTTTCATCTTTTTACAGAGTGAAGTTGGGTGGGAGGAGTTCTTTGATTACATTTTCCCAGAAGATGAAGCTGTTAAACCTAATCTTAAGTTATTAGCAATGGCCAAGGCTTGGAAGAAGGAAAAGGAAAAGACAGCTCCAGTGGTCAGTGAAGAAGAAAATGAAGATTAATGCTTCAGGTTGAAGATGTGAAAAAATAATTTTCTTTGTCTGGTATTTTTATTACATCATTTTATGTACATAAATTCATGAATGTTTGAGAAATTCTTTTTATTTTGAACGAATGTGAAATAATGAACTCATGCTTGCTTGTGAAGTTGTAAATAAGTTAAGGTGAAACATTTTAAAGACTTGTCAATAAGTGAATTCACACTTTTGTTAAGTATTTATATGTTTATAGAAAGTTTCAATAAATGTATTGAACATCTGATAAAGGTCTTGGTATGTGATAAAAGCTTACTTGATCATAAATGTACTTCCATTGTATTTAGTTTTCAGAGAGTGAGTGAAGTGAAATAACATTTCTTTTAAACATCCATTCCTCTGGTCTAAAAAACATGATAAAATTTTGTTGAAATATCTTGTTCTGTTAACAAGGTTCCTACTTATCTGAATTCCTGGCCAACAAAATTTTAGTGCTTTTAGAGAATTTTTGGGGGCTATTCTTGCATATAGCTCTCAAATAAAATGAGAATCATCACAGTGATTGCTTAAGTTTTCAATATATATTTTTCTATTTAAATATTACTTTCATAATTAGTCTGAGCAATAACTGAATAAAACCATAAACTATATAATGGTGTAGCATAAATGGTGGTGACCTCATTACTGCTCGTTCTGTAATAAGAATAATATGTTTTGGAGGATCTACAAAGACTGATGAATTGATCTGTGAAGTAACTTATTACCAGTTTCTTGAAGAAATAGTCTTTTTAATCATAACAATGAAAATAGTATGGGCTTTTGGAGTGCAGAAAGTGATTTTTCTTGAGGAAACACGTCTTAGATAATTTCCAAATCAGCCGAAGATATTTTTGCTGTCAGCCCAACATGAACAAAATTCTTTGTTAGCCCATTGAGAGCTGTATTTTCTAGATTTTTCTTTAGTTCCAATGTTACTGGAGCCTTTCCTCCCCACAAATCTTTTATTGCAGCTTCAAATTCAGCTCTATAGTGTAGTAAGTATAGATTCTAATAGATGGGCTTAACAAGTATGCTAAGGTTACCACTGCTTATTTATTATGTAAACGCTTAATTTTCAGCTAACCTCTACAACCAGAGTATGAACTATTATCTGCAACCTGGCCACATGGTGGTTGTAAACTAAGTCACAAGATAAAATACTTTAGGTACTCAAATCATCAAGCAAGTTTTGTCATGGGCCAAAGATGTAGCCTTTTGCTAGTTTATCATGATAAATACTTCCACAAATAAATATGCAAGTAACCCTTGGCTATAGATTGTTGGGTTATTTTACTTATGTTTTTTGGAGAAGCATCCTTTAAATATCAGAAGCTCTTCAGCTCAATAAACCAGTCTCAAAACATGCTTATTTTTGTACTAAATTTACTAGAAAGTAATACCTGTCAAGCTATATAGATAAGCATTTCATTAACAGGATATTGATGAAGAGAGTATTACTTTAAATATTTTTAATTCATATTTACAGAGGAAAAATAAATTTAAGTACAACACATACATGATCCAAAGATATTAAACATGGAAAGATGCAGGAGATGGCTTCTTAACTTCTTAATGAAGATTAGTTATTCACAATGGCACAATTAATATTTGCAATAAATTCTTTGGTTATACACAGTAGCTCTAGGAAATTTTCTTCCCATTTACACAATTCAAAAACTGGATAAATTTAAACATGGAAAATGATTCATTCACAATAATAATGAATTATAATCCTAATAGAAGAAGAAATCCTCACCCACAACATTTCCACGAAGGGAACATTTCAAAACGCAATTTTGAAATAACATTCATTAATAATAGGCAATTCTGTAGATACTAAGGGAAATTTGTATCCATTATTATTAGCAACATATTTCAAATTCCAGATGGATGAAACCTTATAACGAAATATAACAATGAATTACTTAATATTAAAAATTAATCTACATCTTCAGGCCTTACTGGATGAGTTAAAGGTATCACAGATCTCTTTTTAACATCTCGAGAAAGTGCCTTTCTCATATCTGCAAAAGTAAATAAGAATGTAATAGATTAAAAATGACTTTGCAAGGCATTTAAGTGGTAATCAACAACGTAATTTAAACATAAACAAACGATTTTGACTCACCAAAAGCGTCTTCATCCGGATCTCCAGAATAATACTCTAAAACTGTTCTGTAAACTATATATCCCAGCCTTTTATACATGGTTATTGCTCCTTTATTGGATACTCTCACAAATAGATCAACAAAATAGGCTCTCTTTCTGTTGGAGAGAAACTAAACAGTTAACAAAAGTGACGAAATTTGATTGTCTTTAATTTATACTCAATATTGGTAAATCGAAAACATACTTTTCAGAAACATCTTCTAGCCAAGCCATTAAAGTTACAGCCAAGCCAAGTCTTCGAAATTCAGGAGATACCGAAAGAGCGGTAACATGACCATGCCAGTTTTCTCCGTGCCCCTCAGCTTTACCCATTACTGTAAAATGATATCAGGTAATCAGATTATAGTCATGTTAAGAAAAAGTGTAGTCACAATCTACTTACTATATCCCATGATTTCTCCGCTTGGGGATTCTGCAACTTGAAAGTACTCCGGCCAATGAGCTAAATATTGCATGTAAAAAGAAAGACCGTACTATGAACATGTTAAGGAAAATTTTTACTCCGTAAATTCACCAAGAAAAAGTAGTATGTATTGTGTAAGGATACAGTCTCCGTCAATGGATCCAAGTTTCTGAAATATATAAAAAAATACTAAATATCTGCTAAATACATACACGAATTATATAAGGTAAGCTTTGTATCAGATAAAATACTCACACATTATTGAATTTGAACATGTCATTGCAGGTAAAAGGACGAAGAGTAGTCATCGTGAATAATTTGTACTAAGTGTTACCTTAACTCTCCTTATAAGTTGCCAATGTTTTTAAGAGATTACTACAGAATCTGAATAAAAAAGCTTGTCGTAAGAGTATAAAATCAATAAATATGATCCAAAAACAGTTATTTATGTTCTACTGTGTAAACAGCCGAAATATCAGGAAAATACTCAGTTGAAAATGAATCGTTCTTCATTTACTTAACAAATGTGAAACGCTAAACAGGCGTGTTATCCATGTGTTCAGTGGCGTTGGTGGACTTTAAAACTCCAAAATTCGGAGTGTGACTCTTTCATCTGTTGAGAAATGGAGAATATTATTAAAGACAGTAGGTTTGCTCACATTGCAACCGATCCACGTTTTAGAAAGGTTCCGAAGTATGACAGGAAAGTTAAAATTGACAAACGGTTTCAGTCTATGTTTACGGTTTGTAATGAAACTTTTCTCTTTTATTAAGTTATGTTGCAGCATTTGGTTCTGAGATGGATAGTGGATGATTTATACATTCTTACATAAAAAATTTTCGTTTCAGGATGACAAGTTTAAAGTTAAATATTCTGTGGATAAGAGAGGTAAACCTATTAACTACATTTCCAGTGAAAATTTACAGAAATATTATTCACTTTCGTCAGGAGAAGATAGTAGTGAGCAAGAAGATGAAAGTTCTCCGGTGGCTAATGTAAAAGATGAGCAAGAAGCAGCTAAAGACTCCTCTTGCAAGCCAGGAGAAAACAGTGATTGTGTCAGTAGTGATTTATCGGTCATTAAAGACTGTAAAACTGAGAATGGCGAACCTAAATCTGCAAGGACTATAGACAAATTTGGATTCATAGTATCGGATATTTCGGATAAAGTATGCGTGAAAAAGGCTCAGGTCAGGAATGATATTCCAGATCAAATCAAACGAAAGCTGCTAAATCTTGACATAGATTATGCTAGAGGCGAAGGAATTTTACTATCCGACAGCTCATCAGATGATGAGTCCTCTGATGATGCTGGTGAGTTTATTATGATCATTATAAATTGAACGTCGTTAATCGATTTAGTTAAATGAATGCAATTTAATTTAATATAGATACATTTTGTTCTTCATAATCATAGTCGCAGAATTCGAGGAAGAAATGGCTCATGCATGGGGTGAACTCGATAAAGAAGCTACCACCACAGAACTTTCTACCAATCGCCTTGCAGTGTGTAACATGGACTGGGATCGGATTAAGGCAACTGATTTGATGGTTCTCTTCAGTTCTTTTACTCCAAGAGAAGGATTTGTTAAATCTATTGCGGTATATTTTTATTAATATCTTACTCTTAGCCGTAATTTTAATTAATTAATCATTAGCTCGTGTATGTGTGTCTGTATATACAAATAACCTTGTGGTTGTTCTTTGTTGAAGTAAGCTAGTCAACATCCTGTTTTAGTAACAGTTCTTTACCGAACTTAGCTACTGTTATTATTATTTCTATAACGGAAACAGCAGCCCACAATTGTATCCATTTTAATTATTTGAACGATCACACACAAACGATGAACACAAATAAATGCCCATTCCCTAGCCCAGGAAAATCCAGTTAGCCAGTGACTTTTGAGATGCTGAAAAATCTAAGATTTTCATTATTCTGCATGGTGGGCTCAAATGCAATTAAAAACATCAGTATCAGCTGTTTTTAATCCAACATTGGGTTTAGGCTTCCCAAAGTGTTCTCCAATTGTCTTGTTTTTGGGTGTCTATTTGCCAAGTTACATCTAGGCACTTTCTGTTGTCTCTGTTCGGTTTATCCTTTAGTTTTCTTCCATTTCCAATCTTATCTTTTACTATCCAGGTGAACTTATGGTTGGCTACACTTACTGTGAGGTCCAAAAAATTTAAGCAACCGTTCGATTCTATTTCGTTTGTGAATTTTAAAGTCGGGTGCAAAGTATTTAAATGCTTGGTGAAGGTGACGAGCTGCCTTTTGGTTCCTTTCCATGGACAAATAATGTCATCTAGTAATCGGTGCCAATGCATAATGTTCTGAACGCCTACATGTCCTGAGTTGAACAGTTGTTATTCTATTTTATCCATGAATATGTCCGCTAAAATTGGTGAAAGTGGGGATCCCATGGCTAAACCTTTATTCTGCTGGTAGAATTTCCCATCGAAAAGGAAGTAGTTCTGTTGTAAGCAAATCCATACTAATCTCGAAATCTCTTGGACTGTGGCTGCAGGGACATTTGCAGCCAGCAGGAGGTCCATGTTCATATCCAAGGCTTTGACAGGGGGGGGTGCTGGTGAAAAGATCGCAGACATCAAAGGACACCAATTTCGCAGAATGAGGCACATTTAAATTTTTGACTTTTTCCACAAATTCTAGAGAGTTCTTAATGGTATGTGGAAGTTTAACCAGCAAAAATTCACACAAAATGGAGTTGAGCCTTCAAGCAAGTGTGAGGGGGGGGCCCTTATGCCGGAGACAACTGGTCTGATGGGATGGTTAACTTTGTGGATTTTAGGGAAACCATACAAGTGGGGAGGCAAGGGATTTATAGACACTATTCCGGAACGGAAAGATTTGTGAAAGAGGACACTCTGCTGCAACATCGCCTTAATAACTTTTTGGAAACACTGACTGGGTTCTTTTGGGAGAATCACTAAATTGGCATTGTTGATGAATTCATTGTACTTTGAGATGTAATCACCCTTATCTAGTATAACGACACAATTGCCTTTATCCGCCTTCTGTATCACTAAAGTAGTAGTAGTAGTATTGTTAAAAGTGCTTCGACAGCTTAGGTCATTTCGCACGTGGGCCTGTATCACTAAATTATGGTTCTTAAGGTCTTTACATATTCTCCTGGTCACATATTGTAGTCCGTGGTGTTGAGGAGAGGGGCTGAGGGCGGATGGGAGGGATGAAGTGAGCACGTACGCAACTGAATGCTTCACTAAGGGATTCATATACATAATTTCTGTTTTTATAACTGAAAGATCCAACTTTGCAAACCACCTCATTGAGAGTGGACTCTGGAGTGATTTTTGAGATTGTTCCTTGCCACACAGCTTCTAAAGGTAGACATCTAGACACATTAGAACGGTTGGAAATTTTCAGTTATAAATACAGAAATGATATATACATTGTAAATGATCTGGAATATGAAGGATATTCTCCAATTATCCAAGTGGTTACCACTCCCCTCTCTCCCTAATACTCCTACCCCTTTCCCCCTTCCCTCCCTCCTCCTAACGCCCATTTGCCTTTCTACCACCCCCACTTTCCCTTGTCCTATGATGTTGCACTTCTCTCCCCCCTTCCCCCTTTTTCCCCCACAATTGTGTATATAAACTGAAATTTTTGTGAAATCGTCACCTGATGATGATGCCATGCATCGAAACCTGTCGTGTTTTGTAGTTTTTTAAAAATGTGGTTCAGTATAAATTAACTCATTCTCTCCATTTGTGTTTATTTGATTATGGAGTACCACCAAGTTAAGGCTGAAACTATATCCGTTACCCAGTTGAAAACTGCTGATGTCCAGTGATTGTCTTCGGTCACAACTTCTTTTGCCCACCTATATTAGTGATCTTATTTCATCAACGATGCCTCACTCCTTTCATCATCCTTACCCTGGGCAGTATTGGGGTAGGCCTGTTTCTTGTTATGATTCCAAGTATACAATATGCTGTACTTTGTATTTTCTAGTCTATTGTCATTGTTGTTAAACTACAATTAGGCATCATGTTGGTGGCAGTCTTTTGCATAAAAAATAAATATATTCCCAATATACACATACCTAATGTATACATTTCTAATGTATACGATATACATGATGCATTCCTTACATGACATCAACTTGGTTCTGGATATTTCAGGCTTCACAGCTTACCTCCATGGCTACTGTATCAGTCACTTGGGAAATTCCCATCCATAGAACAGAATAAAATACATCTTTACCGAGGGCAAGATTGAGATTAAAAAGTATCCTCTTTGTCATTTTAAAAGCAGGTAAATATGGAGAAAAAATAGCTGTGAAAAAGAGAAAAGGAAGAAACTAGAGTGGGTTAAAAAAACTTAAGTATTTAAGAAAAAATATCCACTGCAGGAAATAACCCGCAAGAAGAGAGGTTTGAAAAACCTGTGAAACCTACAGATAGTGATAGCTAAATTTTAAATTAAAAATTCAAAGAATTTTTTTTTCTGTAACCTGAAAAGAAAACAAAAAATTAAAGAGGAAAAAAGTGTGTAACGGTGCGGTCAAGTTTCCACACAAGAAGACATTGAGAATTGAAAAATTAATCCTTACATTCTGTGAAACTCATTACATTCAGAAATACCTCTATAAAGAAAAGAATATATTACAATATCACTTCCTTGTCGTCTAAGCTTTATTTTGTATGGCTGTCTTTTCCATTGAATTTTGACTGCTCAAAAAAATTTTGAAAACCTTCCCACCCAACACTAACTGCAATAATATTGTATGTGAAAAGTATACTTGTATAGGTACACAAAGAAACTCTATTAGATGCTCATGAAAGTATTTTCCTACACAAATTTAAAATGGTGACATGAACAGTGATCATGGTCCCCCCCCATTTACCTCTTCTACTATGGAGGACACCTCCGCTTGAAAATGATCACCACCTGCCTTCTCATCATGCCAGACAACAGTTGATCTCTGACAACTGATGAAAGATCAGGTCCACTTGCTGTGTTGACCCTTTTGCTATCCCATCAAAACACTGAAGATGGAAGCTTGGCTTCTGACATGTCCATATAGCATTGCTTCCTTCTGCTGCTGGTGTTATCTGTGCATTGTTAGTTCACTTTGTTTTATTGTCTTTAACTCTTCGTTTTTGGCTTAATCTTTTATTTGTTTTTAGTACTCACAGCTTTTGACCTAAGCATTTTAGATGGTATGACTAATGGAATACTTATTCTGTTGAAATTAGGTAATTTTAATTTTGCCTTTATTCTAACTACACAATCTAGGCAATTTATTTTTCTTCCTTGTTATTGTTTCCCACGCAATGCTCTTTAACATTTCAGTCATTCTGTCTGTTTCCCTAAATCTGCCCATTGTGTATTGAGCTGGTCTTTCTTTGTACCTCTTATAATTTCTTTACTCTACAATTTTTTATTAAAATTTCCACAATGTTGTTGTATACTCAAGCTTCAACCTTACAAATTTTATGTAACCCTTTACATTTCTCATAATGTATCGTATCATTCTGTATGACTTCACTAAAATTACATTATAGGTTCTTTTTAGCTGTTTTTAAATTTAATCTGATTCTGATATAATTCCCAAATTACTCAGAACACCCGATTCTTGTATGATTCCTTCAGTTGTTAAAATTCATTAATTTTTGTTAATGTTGGTTTGGAAACAAATACTGAATGAACAAAGTGTGTTTGTGTATGAAAAATTTTGTAGAATAATCAGTTCAAAAGATTGTTAAAAAAGATGAGGGAAAGAGAAGTAACAAAGCTTATTAAAAGTACTTATGAATTAGAGTAGGATATCCTTTTGATTGAAAAAATTCTGTAAAATTTTAAACAATGAAGAGAGCAGTTTCTTTATTTAAATCGTATAGCTCTCATATTTTAGACCTAAAACTCTAAACAATTCAAGTTCATTTTATTTTATTGGATTGAAATAATAAAAAACCTTAGAATTCAAGGAAAGTTCAAGAATTGGTTATAAACTCAAAGATTCCATTTTTTACTCAAGAATAAGTAAAAAATAAAGTATCATAAAATTCCATTCTTTGGATTAGTTAAGATCAAGAAATTATAGTTTCACTACCAGTTAAAATTAGTACCTAGTTTATCTATTTATCATTAGCACCAGATATGGGAGTTAAAGTTAAATCCAAAGAATTGTTTTTGGAATCTGAAATTAGTAGGTTAAAAATTTCCAGGTTCCTATACTCAAAAGGTAGTTATGATATTTCTGATTCCCAGTGGTAATTAATCATCTGATTCCTAGTTTTTATTATGTATTTATTTATTCACCTTTGAAGTAATAGCTGTGGGATACAGGACTCTAATTTGTAAAAGTATTACACCTACTCTTGCTTGCTTTTTGTTATTTTTCAGATTTTTTTGACTACAAGTAATTTATTTAATTAGGTCTTCTTCGTGTGTAATTCTTCTGTGCATATTTCTTTAATAATGTGCCAATGATATAAATATTCTTACATTAAGTAAACTCTATCCTTCTGTGTTTTTCTCTGCCCCAGCCCCAATGGCTGTTACATTGAAATCCACATCTTTCAGACTTATGCAAATGTTTGTACCACCTATTATTAAAATGTAATTATGTACATATCCATATTATGCTCAGTGCTAAGAATCAGGTAGAGATTTTCTCTTTACTGATTGCTAACTTTTGGGTCTATTCAGGCTATATGCAGGTATATTCTTGCATTATTTGAGCAGAATTATGTTCATTTATCTTATATATAAAAACTTGATTATTTTACTTCTAGTAGTCATTATTAAATTTTCTAGTCACTAGGAATCCTACATTCCAATATTCAGGCCATTGTGTCCCTGTCATAGAATTTATGGCCCGCTTTGTAGTAGTAGTAGTAGTAGTAGAAGTTTATTTAGAAAATTATTCTAATAATTACAATTTTTATAAAGAAAATTCAATAAGACAACAATATTATAAATTCACAGATAAGTAAATACATAGTCAATTCAATACTATGTCTGTTTGAATACCCTGCCTGTACCCCCTGCTTTGACCATCTTTGAGGCTCAATCAATCTTGATTATTTTTCAAATTTCACTACCACTGATAAAATCCCATTAATTCTTATTTGTTTCACTCTTCTATAAGTTCCAAGAGATAGTTAGAGATAATTTTTTTCTGACTGTTTTCACCTTAAAAAGGTAGGGTATTGGTCGTTTTCTTCTTGTTGGACCTCTGTAATGCTAACACCTCCATATGGTTGGTGGTGTTGTTCCATGATAAGCTTCTAATATAGAAACTCATTGTGGAAATTGTGATAATTTAAAATGGAGAACAATTTGCTAGGCCATTCCATTGTTAAACTGCTATTTTCACTACTTGGTCAGAGATGCTGCTTTTTTGCTTTGTAGAATGATATAATAAATAAATGTATGTATTTTTTGTACATGTAATTATTTATGTATTCATATTTCAATTATTCCCTTCTTTGGTTTGCTAACCACATACTACCACCACTTTGGTGTTCAGTCCCCTCTCCATTCTTCCATCTACTTTTTCTTTCTTCACGATATTCTGGTTCATAATTCCAATCATTACTTAAACTTTAGATAATATTCGATTCAATTTGTGATATATTACTGCTGTTTACTCTGTAAATATTCCAAACTTCATTTACTCTATATATTTGAAAAATTTTAATGTATTTGTTAGTAACTTATGTAAATAAGACTAATTAAACATGTATGACAGTGGACAAAACTTACGTGGATTGATAAATTACATGTTACTTATGTAATTAGATTTAGTTTCCTTAGGTGCTAAGAAAATATTTCTTGTGTTGAAAAGCATCTTCAAGTGGTTTGCTCCCTTTATGTAAATATATAAAAAATTTTATTCTCTTTCTTTCATCAGATTTATCCATCAGAATTTGGTAAACAGCGTATGAAAGAAGAGGATGTCAAAGGACCTTTGGAATTGACCTCTGAGAAAGTTGAAGATGATGATGAGAATAACCCAGATAAAGATGAGGTAATTTTTCTTGATACTGTAAACGGTGATCTGATAACATTGAAGACTGAAAGATTGAACTTTTATTGGTATCGTCAAATTAGTAGTACTATCAGTATTGCCTCTTCTTTCCCCATTATTCATATTGTGTATTGATTTTATAATGCTTGAACCTAAGCATATGGCTCAATTTTGTCATTTGATTGTTCATCTAGTTAAAACAGTCATTTGTATTTTTTCATTCATAGAATGCGTTATTTAAATTGAATTACTCCATCCAGTAATATCACTACCTCATTCTGTCTGCTATAATAATTGATAATTTCTTGTGTTTTGAGATCCTATGTTAAAGTACAGTAGTACCTTGAGATATGAGTTTAATTCGTTTCATGAGCTCGTAAGTCAAAATTCTTATATTTGAAATCAGTTTTTGCTAAATAACTGTATGTACCAAAAAAACACAAACTTAAAACAACAGAAATGCTTCCAAAGCAAGGTAAACACATGAATTTAACTTGCAAAACTGAGCAATGGCTCAGATTTGCCAATGTCAAATCCTCATTAGCCTCACAAACATCATGCCAACTGGCCGTGATGTCTGTGAGGCTAGCTTATATCTCAAATTTTGACTTTTAACTCAGCTAAAACTGGACCTAGTGATGGATTGTATTTCAAGAAGCTCATATGTTGTAGCGCTCGTATCTCAAGGTACCACTGCACTATATTTCATCATCAAATTTCAACCACCAGATTTTTAGTTACTCTATCCAGTATTCTGAAAAATCAGAATATTTGATGTATGTAGATCAAAGTTGCAGTTTATAGGTGTGATTGTGAGGAGGAAAATATATTACTGATAATCAAGTATTGATGAAGTTATCTTTCAGGAAAGTAATGTTGTTGATAGCAGACCATTGTTGTCGTTCACATTCTTGATTTATTTTCTTGATAGCATCTTTTATTAGAAAACTTAGCATAGAGTTTTATTTGTTCAAGTAATGTTGATTTATTAATGGAATTTGCATAGACATGGATAAGGATATTCTGTCACTCTGTATTTTCATTGAATCTTAGATATAAGTAAATAATTTCACATCATTTTTAATATATTCATTGTTTTCCAAGACAATTAGTAATGGCTACTGTAATGACTTTCTCTTTCAATGAGAGAAAGATAATTTGACCTGGCTTGAGCCATTATTAATAACTTAGAATATGTTTTGGCTTTATTTATTACTAAAAATTGTGTATTTAATCCTTGCAGGAAAGAGAAGAAGGTAGTGATTTTCACATGGAAAAACTCAGAAAGTATCAACTCAATCGTTTGAAGTACTTCTATGCAGTAGTTGTATGCGACTCAGTTGCTACTGCTGACAAGTTATACGCAGAATGCGATGGACTGGAATATGAAAGCAGTGCAATCAGGTTGGATCTTCGTTTTATTCCAGATGACATGACTTTTGATGATGTAAGTTGAGTTTACATTTTCTAGTTGTATAAAATATAATTTGAATGTTTAATAAAACATTGATAATTACAAAAGAAGGATGAATAGGCAAATACTTTCCTTGGTTTTGAAAAAATTTCAAGAATTATCATTTGAGTACAGTAGAAGTCCGTTATAACGAGTATGGCATATAATGAGAGTTGCGTTATAGCAAGTGATTTTTTAGGCCATTGTCTGTCTCACTGCAAAAAGGATAGGGAGTTACACCCATTAAAACGAGTGGTTATTTCTTAAGTATTGGTGTAACGAGTGCCACGTTTCTATATTTGTCTTGCAGGAGGCATATCTTGGAATATTTTTTATGTGAACGTACTTTTTTACGTATTCTGAAGCATTTGCATAAGAATTAAAAACTACAGTTCCATTCTGCCGCACTCGCTGCCCTTGGATTCAAGAGGACGGACATTTATTAAAAATCGGCTATAACGAGTAATTTCCAATTTTTGTAAGCTCTCGTTATAATGGACTTCTACTGTATGTTTTAAAGTTACTGTAATGGTATACAATCAGAAAAAGCTGTATCATTAGGTAGGTTATGAAGTCATGTTTTGTTGATTGTTTGGCCAGAGATAAGCATGGCTGTTTTAGAGTAATAGTCTGTCTGATGTAAAAGGTCATTGAAATTGTGATGAAAAATAAGCTAAACCAATTATTTCAGCATGTTTCACCTAGTTGAATAATTGTCTGGATAGTTTCAGACTCATCCAGTCTTTTCATGTTCATCAATTAACTTATTAAATCAGCTTGGTTGCAGAGAAAATCCAGTCCAATTAAAGAATTGATTAATTGACTTATTTGTAGGAATATTTCTATTGAAATTAATGTTTACAGTGCTGTTGTTGATGTATAAAATTTGATGTTTTGCAGGAACCCAGGGAAATCTGTAATAGTATGCCTGATCCATCAAAATACCAACCTAGGTATTTTGTGACTAAAGCATTGCAGCAAGCCAAGGTTGAATGCACTTGGGATGAAACTGATCCTAATAGAGTTGAACTTGCTGAGAAAATCATGAAATCCAATGGAGATGTTGACGATGAAGATATTCAAGCTTATCTGGCATCATCAGATGAAGATAGCTGTGAAGGTATGCTTTGCCATTAGATATTTCTTAAGTCCTGTTTCAGTGTTACATAATTAAATCTCAACCCTTATCATGGTGTATTATTTACACTGAATGACAATTTTTTCCTGATAGTTGTCAAAGTGGTGAATTTTGATACCCATCTGGATGTAACACTGCTTGTTTGTTGTCCATGAAATGGTCATAAATATTTTTTTAAATATACTTTATGAATTTTATCTAACAAATATGTTAGTATAACACATTACAATTTCTTGAATGGTTACAGAGTTTTTGTAAGAAAACAAAGTATGTTCTGAATTCAGATTTTACATGTAAATAAATGGAAAATTAGTGGTATAGGGTGAGGCTTAATGTTAGATGACAAATTTCTACAAAAGCTCATTTAATGAATAATGAAAAGAAGTAGAAAAATGTCTTGTCTGTTTGAAAATTTCTCTTTTCAAGATGTGGAATCACACTGAGTTTGGAATACTTATGGTGTTAGCAAATCAAGAACCTATCATGTTGCTCCTTCCTTTTAGTAGAATATTCAAGCAATGGCAAAAGATATTTGCCAACCAGATATGCAATTTTTTCTTGGGGTACTTCACTTGAAGTAAGCTTGTCATAATTTAATCCTGTGTTTGCTCATGACTGTGTGGATATATTTCGAACTTATTTTTCCTAACATTTCAGCTGTTGTTGGTCTCTTTATATCTTCATAGTAGATGTATGATGGTGATGAATTGTTATTGCATCTTTCCTCTTTATCTAAGTAATTAATACCTTTATTTTCTATTATTTCTCTCCCTTTGTTCCTTGCTTATAGAGGGACTTTGTGATCCTAATTTAGGGATATCCTCATTGCCAGGAACAGAAATGATTTTTATAAAAAATCCTTATAACTTGTTCTTGAGCATCCAAAGAAGTGTTTAATTCGAAGAAAGTCATTTTGGGTTTGTCACCAGGGTAAGTTTATAGAATACCAATTTTTCAGCTGTTGACTTTGTAGCCTTCTTCACGACTGCGTGAACCTTAACCCTTTGAGTGCCAACCAATTTCCTATGAATTGTACTAAACTTGCTGAGGCATTTTTCCTAATTTTGCAGTAGGAACAAATGATGTAACAAAGTCAAAAACTCAAGGAAACCTTTATTGTGTGTGGTTTTATTACATTTGGCATCAGAAGTAATGTGTACTTAATTACCATCTGTCAAAAATCAGTGAACTACTCCAATTGTGACTGCTGGAGGATATATATTGCTCTTCGCACTTTTGGTGTAAGACAGGAGGAATGTGACCATGCTCCATAAATGCCCTTTGCAAGAAAGCAAATTCACAAAATTATGAGGTTAGATAGGCTGAATTTGCGATGCATCCTTTCTTCCTAACAAATCAGTCTTATTATCCCCCCAACGTCAACCACATCGCATCCTATCTTCCAAGCCACCACCCCTCACTCCCATACTATCCTCTGAATGATGATCACCCCCAATCACTGTTTCCCATCATTGTAACGAGCCTACTCTCGAAACAACTGTCAAGGCAGTTTAAGAGCAGCCTGAGGACCTCTGAACGAAAGTGTTTTCACTGCGGCCCAACAGGACATTTTGCGCGCTCCTGTAGATCTTGTCCATAAAAGTGTTTTTTCTGTGGAGAGCTAGACCATACACAAAGGGACTGCCCGCTCCTCTTCTGCAGAAAATGTAAGGGACCGGGTCATCGCCCTATTGAGTGCCTGAAGAGAACAACGTTGTCGGCAGCGGGAAACTTGAAAATTCATCCCCGACCTTGCGATCGGGGATGAATTAATTCTTGCCATTGCACTATAGGCTGGCATGGTGATTTCCGCTCGCATAATTAATATTCGGTTGACAGGAACCCTGTATGGGAGAATGGAATAGTTTCTGAAGAATCAGAGGAGGAAGATAAGAGAGGTAGCAGAAAGGCTCATATGATTCTTGAAAAAATCAAGGTACCTTCACTCTCAATTTCCCTCTCCAAAACAAATATTAAAGATCTAGCTGATGAAGAAGTTCTTGTATTGGGGGAGGATGAGGAGGTCAGAGTTAAGCCGGCTCAACAGAAAGTTTCAGATGACTACTAATCGCATGTTAATAAGATATTTCAAGAACAGCGTTGAATGCATGCATGGAGTAAATAGTGCCTCGAATTTACATGTAATTAGTGTCAGAGAGGCAACGACCATCAAGAAGTGGCCTTACCATGTACTTCATTCGACACGACCACCGGAGCACCCAGGCGTTAGCATCAAGAAGCAGCCTTACCGTGTTCTACATTTGCCACAACCACCGGACCACCCAGATTTTACCATCACCATGTGTGGTTATGCCAGCCCAGAGGTCACCTTACCACCTGCAGCCACTACCCAGTTGCCGTTTTTGAAGTCAGCACCACAGCCTGGGTGACGTTGGAGATGGAACAGCTCCAGCAGATAAAGAGTGTGTTCCAAGAAGTAAGCAACTTGTCTTGCCTATCCTCCATCCCCCTTCCTACAGTCAGACTGGAGCGCACTCCATTGGGCACTTCCCTCACTGCAGTCCGACTTTAGCCACTAAAAGCTCGACACTCTTGCATTCTCTTGCCTGACTAAAGTCTGCTCTTTGTCAGGTACTCCTCATCGACCAGACCTGAGACCTAGCAAGTAAGTCTCCTATATAAAATAAACTTCTTAAAAGTGAAGCAAATAATTAAGCTATTTCTGCTCCCTGTCATAGCAATCACTACGACAACGGAATGAATGTGACCATGCTCCCTGGCACTCAAAGGGTTGAAGATGGTCACTGAGTAGGTGGCCAAAATATAGGTATTCTGTGAACTTACCTGGTTGACAACCTGTCATGGTTTTCTTCATATTATCTGCCAGGAAAGACTCAAGTCTAATTACTTAATATTGCAAGCATTAATGTAGCAGGAAGAAATTGGCATTTAATTAGTGGCATAGCTAGAATTTGCTTTGCCTATTAGAGGTCTGCTCAGGATAGGGTCTGTTTACATATTTTAAAGGATTGGTGTGAGCTTTGGGCTGCAAAATGCAATTTGTAATATGGTCGGCACAAGTTTACTAAGAACAGATTGGATTAGGCTTTGAGCAAATATTTTGGCCAATGGAGACCTCTGCTGTCTGTAGGGTGGTGCTGGAGATCAATAAGTTTTGTATGAACTCCAAATGCGCAGTTGAATAGAAGTTACATTGCCAAAGCGGTACAGTATGCTAATATACAATACCAGAATAAGAGCAATAGGAAGGGATCTCAAATAAAAGACCAATATCAAACTTTTTATGCACTAACTTACATTTATGCTTTTATCATTCAACTTTTAATAAGATGATAAAATTAAATTGAAATACCTAAATAAAAAATTCTTTATTCAAAAAGTCCAGTGAACTTGTTTCTTCTGACAGGTATTTTGAATATTTAGAATTTCTTACTCTAAAAATTTAATTTTTAAATGGCATTGTTGTTAAAATCAAAAGAATGAAATATTTTCTCTACTTTTCAAGCGCCTGTAGTACTTCACCAAGTTTGGAAACGGATTCTTCTTATACTGCTGTTACTTTATCTTCTGACTAATCTAATTAATCTGACTAACTCTTAGCATATGTCTTATATAAAAAGTTAACAGCGTTGTCATAAAAAGCATGCTTTAGTAGGATCTGGTTTGAATATCCTTTTTTTGCAATATAGTCATTATAAAGCAATTTTGCTTTCACAACCTTATGAATAAAAAAAGTATCCCAGTGGAAATTTTTGGAGGCAATATTTGAACAAATTACAATTATCATTATTTTGTGGTAAATGGTTCATTCTACTTCATAATTTAGAGAGTGATAAGGAAGATGATGAGAGTGTATCTGGAGATGAAGACAGAGTTGGTAAATACAGAAGTTTGATAAAGGAAATACAGGAGAGGGAAAAGGCTAAATCTGATAAGGATGTAGAGATGGAGGTTACTTGGGGAATTGGACTCAAAGAAAAAACAGAGAAACTGGTTAAGGAAAAATTGAAGGAACAGAAAGAAGAGCTCACACCTTTTGAAAAGTATTTGGAGAAGAGGAAGGAGAAGAAGAAACTCAAGAAAAAGGAGAGAAAGGCTTCTTTGAAGGTAACTGTGTAGATGTTTATGCATTCATTTTGGAATGATTTTGAAGAGGGACATACGGTGTTAATACATTTGTTTTGCTTATACAGCTTCATGTTTCGCAGTAAATTGTTGTGGTTCTGTTCAATTCAGTAAAAATTTATTCAGCGAAAGACTACAATAAAGCAGGCTACACATAAATAACATAGGCAATGTCAACATAGTTAAACAACTGGGCTGGATCAAATTTCATGTCTTTGCTTCCTTAATTTAATCTATTTTATGCTTGTTGATGTTTCTCCTTGTTTTGGCTGTTTTCAATAAAATTGAGTTGATGATTTGACAAAAATGTTTTTGGCCTGATGATGGATTTAAGAACAAAAATTTACTGAATGGGAAAACATGGCTTGCTTTCTACTTATTAAAGTATCCAGTTGCATGCAATAAATAGTATTTTAATAAGCATCATTCAACAATCTTCTGTACATATCTGGAATTAAGGCTTTCGCTGCATGAAGAATCCATGCTGAAGGTTTCTGGGAATGCAGCGTTCCCAGAAACCTTCAGCATGGAGTCTTCTGTACATGCTTGCTTGTTTTAGGAAGACATGTTGTACCTCAATTTCTGATTATAAATATTAAAAAGAATCCAAGCTTGTTGCCAAAAGTCTCCCTTTTATGATGAAAATTAACCGAAGCCATCTTTGTAGTCTACAGTGAAGTGTTGTATTGATAAGATTTAAGATATCATGCAGTATGCTACAGAACTAGACTTAGAAGAAAGATATTTCAATGGAGTCTTACAACATTTGCTTATGTAAAATTTTACTCATGTGGGTGATAATCTCTTTTAATCTCCTTGATGATTCTTATATGTAGCACAAAAATGATGAGGAAACACCTGCTACCATCTTACATAAAATTTCTTTTTAAGTATTACTCCTTTTAGTGTCTTTGATATGGAGTAGTTCCTTATGGTTTATATGTAAGCATTTCAGAGAAAATCATGCAAGAGTTATTGCTAACTTGTTGTGATAAAGTCATCTGTAATTGCACAATACTTACATGCAGTAATGGCTTTTCAACATTTTAATTTGGTGTATCTTCTTTGTGCTGGCCATTGTGATAATCTGCCATTTTAAGATAATGAGAATTTTATGGAGACATCATGGATTTGTATGTACATTAATTGGTATATGGAGGTGTACTTAATTTTGTTCAAGGAGAGCCGTAGGAAGTTAGTGATTAATCGAAATAATTCTTGTACACATTCATTCAAGTTGTTTCTTTTCTAATTTGATTAAAGGGCGAAGAAGAAGCATTCAGCGATGATGACATTCCATCAGATGTTGATTTGAATGATCCATATTTTAAAGAGGAACTTGAAAAAGGTGATAAAAATGCTAAGAAAAAGAAAGGAAGTAGAAAGAAAACTAAAGGTGATTCCAGTGATAATGAAGAACAAAGGAAAGCAAGGGTAAAAACATATTCAAATTTTGCCTTCTCATCTAGATTGGGGATGTTCAGCTTTTCGCTTCTAGTTGATCACATTGCTGTTTGTGGAAAGTTCAGACCTTGGGATATTTACTTAATTGTTCTTTGAAGTGTTACTTAGTATTAATTTGTTGTGAAGGTAATTGTTAGGGAGTTTATTGTTTCTTTTTCCATGGGAGTATGATTAAAACATTTTTATATTTATAATAGTAATAGAAGAAAAAAATCTGAACATTTAGGGAAATATTTCTAAAATGTAAGGGAAGCATAGATTTCAACTGAAGTATGTAAGTTGAACACCTCTGATGTGAATGCATTTTTATCGATAAAGATGCCATGTTTGTTATGTGTATATCTGATTATTGATGGATTTTATTCTAAAATGAGAGTACCAAAAATCTTTTAAAGATTTACTATTTTTTATTATTAGGCTGAACTGGAATTGTTACTTATGGACAATGATTCTAAGAATCATTTTAACTTAACTGAAATAATGAAACAAGAAAAAGATGCTGGAAAAAAGAAGAGAAGGAAAGGTAAATCACAGGATAAAGAAGTTCCTCCAGACGATAATTTCCAGGTGATTTTCTTTGCATCTATATATCTATACAACAGTATTTATTGAAATATTGTCAAATTTTTTCTCTTGATTGAAAGCTTGGTGCATAGCTTTTTTCCTTCATGGAGTAAAAGACACTTTAAAAACTTTGTTTCAGATTGATGTAAAAGATCCAAGGTTTGAGGCTATTTATACATCTCATCATTTCAATATTGATCCAGCTGATCCACATTTCCGAAAAACTAAAGCTATGGATGCTCTTGTGACTGAAAAACTGTATAGAAGAGAGAATGAGAGCAAAGGAAATTTTGTATGTTTCTTTTGTTGAAATTTTCTGTTATAGCACTATACAATAGCTAACTCTGCTAATCACAATTTTCTTTGCAGAAGAGTAACATAGTCTCCGAAGAGAGTGGAAAAAGGGATGCAGAGCTTTCACTCCTTGTTAAATCAGTGAAGAGAAAAACAGAAAATATGAAAGCAAAGAAGAGACAGAAAATTGGTTGAGATTTTGTGTAAATAATAACATTTAAATACAGTTGATGTTTATAACAAAAGCAATAGATCTTTTCAACTTTATTTTTATCCTATCTATTTAACCTAAGTCTAGCCTGTTGTGTCTGGTTTGGCATTAATTTTTAAGAACTCTTAATAATTTGTCTATCATCATACTTAAGTTTGATGATTTATTAACTTAAGTCAATAAATCTTGTCTGCTTTAGAAATATCTCAAAGTGAGATAGGGTATTGACACTTACTCTTCCTATTTGTGCTTTAATCAATATAGCTGAAAGAACAAAAACTTGATCTTCTGAATTACAAAGAGTTACCATCCAGAAAAATATTTCCTTTAGTAAAAGAGACTTTTAAGTCAATCATGAGACAAAGCACTAACATCTTTCCTATTTATACATGTTATTAGCCACAGAAATTCTCCACAGATAAATGCTGGCTTGGGTATAGGAAGTGTTTACATTTAAAAAATCTTGATACTGCATTAAGTAAAGAAAATTGAAGGATCTTAATATCAAAAGGTTGAAAGATAAAAGTAAAATTTTTATTACAGATGCAAGTTTTTATTGTATCCCAAACTTTACTCTTGGTGAAATAGGTTTAACTAGTAACCCAAAAACTGCATTTATCTGCTTGAAATTATTAACTTTTCATGACTTAATTAATTTTATAAAGATTATTTATTCCTTACATGAATTTTAAGAAGAATTAACTCTGTTAATAGACTTCAGAAGTATTGTAAGTACATGATGTTGCAAGAAAACAAAGATCTCTCTAAAAAAAAATTGCAAATATCATTCCGTAAATTAACGACTTCTGATTGCTGATGAAGTACATTAAAATGTTCATTACTCATTAGCTCTTTGCTTGAACTAATCTCAGAAAATATTTCTACGTTCAGAAGAGTTTTCTATTAGCAGTCACAACTAAGAGCTTCAATAAATGGGTTTTGTCACATTGCTGACATCCAAACACATTCTGTTGAATCCTTCAACAATAGGCAGGATCTTTGGTTTCCTGTTTTCGTGAATCATTTATATTTATTTTATTTGTGAATCGTAAATTTAAAAAACATACGATTGATAGGTTGTCACAAATTGGTTATCCACTTCATGAAAAAGGTTTCTTGCTTTAGGCTTAATTTCTATTAATATACATTGGTACAATCTTGGATCCTATTCCATTATAACAATATATAGAGAGTTAGCTATTCAGATATTGTGCTAACAAATTTGGGTCTTGGTCCAAAACTTATATCTTGAGAGATATTCATAATATATTCCATTCTTACATTACAAAACAATCCTTATTTACCTATTAAAAACTTGAATATTGAACATAGAAAACTTCGAGTTACTTTTGATTAATAAAATGCATTCCTTTATTTCATGATGATAGTTTTTTATTCTGCCTTAGAAGAGCTCTTGTCAGAATACATGATTAGAATGCAAATGACTAAAATAACCATGCAATTTAGTTTAAGTAATGCCAATGATACAATATTCATTTTGCTATTCCCAGAGATGATTCACATACTGAAATTTCTAAATTCAAGATTTTAATGATCTTCATGGTCATTAATCTACCATTTCAAATATGTGCAAAAATAATGAAAAGAATTTTCAATTTGTTCTCTTAATTACAAATTCATTACATTTACTTGGTCATTTCAATATATTGTATCCAAGACAGACTTGAGGATTCAAACATACCTCAGAACTCTAATTAGGAGACAACATTTTGCTGGAAATGAATCCTGAGATTTTAAGTCTTGATGGCAGAAGCAGATAACAATTTGGAGTAATCATTCAAACCGATTTGTAAATGTCATTCTGAATATTATTACAATTTTGAGGTATTTGATCCTAGATAAACAAGATTGACTTTAGGACATTTTGATGCACTACATCTTCAGAAAATAGGCAGTCAAAAATCCACCAAATACCAAACTGTGTTCCATATATTTTCAACAAATTATGTACAATTTTATAATATAAACATTATGATATCTTGAGGAAATAATTCACTTTCAAATATAATTTGATCAGAAATGGACAGTTGCAATGGTTTTACAAACACTGGGTTCTAATAGAATACTTTAACAAGCATTTTAAATGTTTAAATATCCTATGATCTACAGCACAATACTTTTTACCTGCTAGAAATATCAGTAGTCAAATAGAGAAACTAATTTAAATTTTGATGCCAGGTAAATATATTTTAATTTTACATTGTTACTAAACTTTTTCTAGCCATTGGCCACATCAAATATTTGGCATGAATGCAAAGTTGATTTAATTCACTCTTTTGAATCATATAAAGCCAGTTTCTGTAACCCCCATCTGGCAGGCTTCTTTCATAATTTGAAAATCATTTCATTCAAAATTGTTCATGATTCACTCTAAATTTTAATTTAGAAATAAATAAAGGCTCCTAAAATTAGGCAAATAAAAGTTTATACAAAATGAATTTGTAAAGGAAGCTAATAGTTAGCTGAGTTGATTACATAATACTTTCATTTCATCCATTCAAACTGAAAGCAATTGCCTTCCTTGCTGATCCAGGAATCACAAAATGCAGTCTATAAAAGGTACATTCATTTGGTCCTTTACCGCACCCTGCAGCTATTCCTGATTTATCATACAAGCAAGCAACAATGATTCTTTGATTCAACCTTTCAAAAATTAATCGAAATTACAGGGAGGTTCCTAATAAAAAAAATGTCCTGTACACTAATTTAGCAATTAATCAAGCCTACCTACACAGAAAAGCTTTCATTTGAGCCATAGTTTCAGGCGGAGAGCATCAACTCCATTCAGATAATACCGGAACAGCCTCTTATCCCTCACAAATCCGAGGTTTTCATACAAACGAAGTGCTGGCTTATTTGTTATTTCGGTCTCCAAAACAACCTAAATTATAAAATAAAGTAATTGTTAAACAGTTTGAAAATATGCTATTTAACTCGAATAAATTTGTAGAACTTACTTCATCAGCATCATCAGCTACCATTGCTCTAATAGCCTTAAGTACGAGGTTTGATCCTGAAATTCAATAAAGATTAAGTTATTGACATAATTTAGTTGAAACAATCACACCACAACACTATTACTTCAATGAATAATTCACCTATTTTTCTTTTCCTAAACTTCTCATCGACTGCTAACATTGCTATGTACCCTCTTCTTACAACTCTCCTATGTACATCCAACTTGCAAACAATAGCACCAACACATTCATTTCCATAAACAGCCTGAAATAAGATGAGGATGATGAGGAAATTTCTCATTAAATTTTACTAAGACTTTGACATTTTATATACCCACCAAAAAGCACAATTTAGGCCAGTTGTGAATGAAATATCTATATGTGTAAATAGAATACGGCTCTGACAAATCTTTTTGAATCAGTCTCATTATGTCAGGCATTTGTAATTCCGATTCATACGATACATACTTAATTTCATCACTGTCATCTTTTTCTTGGTGAGGGTTAGAAGGTTTCGAACCTATCTGTTCAATCACAGGCATCTGTGATTTTGATTCATGGGGCACATTGCCGAGTTTCCTACTTTCATTATCTTCATCGTGTGGAGTAACAGAAGATTTCACACCGGTCTTTTCTTTGTCTGGCGTTTGAACTGCCGATTTATGCTGCACATTTTTCATTTCTACACCATTATTTCCTCCAATCTGATTGCCAGATTTCAATCCAGTACGTTCTTTTGCAGGCATCTGTGATTCTGATTCAAGGGGCACATTCTTATTACCTCCACTTTTGCCTTTCTTTTTGTGTGGAGTGCTTGAAGATTTCGCTCCCGTCTGTTCTCTGCTGTTAGTTTCTCTGCCAGGAGCATCTCCAGTTTCAGAATTAACTGAATTATTTTTATGAACACAATTAGATGTGACACCACATTTTCCTACAGAAATAGTCCCACTCTCCTCACATTTTCTCTCACACTGATCACTAGGACTAGACGAAACTGCATTTAAATTACAGTCAGTTTTATTAGCAACACCATCTTGCTGAAGGCCAACCGAAGTATCCTTGGTTGAACAACACTCGGACGCCTTAGAATCACTATCTTTAGACGATATCTCTAAGCCACCCACCGAATCTGCAGTTAATTTACAGTCAGTTTTTTTAGAATCACCATTTCGTCGAGGGACATCCGATTTATCAGTGATTGAATTACACTCCATTACGTTTATATCACTAATTTTATGAGATGTTTCCAAACTATCCGCCGAATCTGTTGTTAAGTTACAGTCAGAATTTTTTGCATCACCATCCTGCTGAGGGCCATCCGACGTATCGACAGCTGAATCACACTCAGTCGCATTTATATCACTATCCTTATGAGATTTTTCCCAACTACCCGCCAAGCCATTTACTAATCCATTGACCCCGGGTACATTTTTCAGAGAGATTCTTTCTTTCAACTGCACTGATACTTGCGTCACTGCACTCATTTTATCTGGGACCATATCGTTATAATTATTCTCTGAGGATATGAGGGACGAACTAATTTTCTTATCCGTAGATGTTATGTAGTTTTCGTTGTCGCATGCTTCACTATGCAACCCCATGTCTACATTCGCCCTTACTTGAGGTAATACAGGTGCAACAGGCCTCTTTCGTTCCAGAGGTTGGACATCGTCGTCCATTTTGGGGTGATAAATTCCGCAGGATTTAAGAATACTAACAGCCAAATGTATACTTCATAATAATTTCTATCAACATCTTAAATTTATTCTTAAAAGAGAAAGAGCCCTTTTGCACGCAAATCCTACTACCCTCTTACGACATTATACCATGGCAACCATCTTGAATTTCTTGCGATGCATGCTGGGTATGCTTCGTCAATATTTTTATAAGCCTTTTTCTTTATACGAATGAGCTAGCCAAATTATAAATCATCTTCATCAGCAAATGAAAATTTGTCATCAGTCACAATTGATTACGTTTGGGAAACAAAATCTCGAAGTTGTAACCTCATGATAATAACGATTAGCTGTTGTTCTTAGTCAATTTTTTTTGCTATCGTAGCGCCGCTGGTCACCTTTCAAGAGGCTACGAAATCTGTGAGTGTAAGGATATGTTGTATTAGTAGATGTGTAATTAATATATGATTGTGGAATAATCACATTCAGGTGGTTAATCAGATCTTAGAAATATTTGGTTGATACAGCTATGATTCTATTTAGAGTAAAAAAATGTGTTCATAGGTAAAATGTGATTTAAATTTTGGGTTCCAACTTGTTTTTATTTTGTTGATTGTATTCTAATTTCTACCTGTATGATGTGCTTACCTAATTTAAAAAGTATATTGGAAACCTCACTGTCTCTCAAGTACAGTGATGTTTTTTTCTTTGATAATCACCGGTGAATTTTAGTCGGTGTTTTTAAATGTTAACCACTCCACTTCTAAACTTGAGAGATGGTACCGGCGTTATAATTTTAAATATTACCGAGGTCTTTCCCCTCAGAACAGCAGTTTTTTTATAATTCGTAATTACCTTTCATTTGTTTTGTTTTCATTTCGTGGAAAGCCAATAAGTACACTTCTAAGCTTCTAATTGACGGTAACTATGTACACCAGCCCAAAAACTCTTTAATATCATTCCTAAGGGTAATTCCCAAAATGTGGATAAATGTTGATCTTTCTTCCAGAGTCTTTATTTTCTTGATACCTTTCTAGTCAAAGTTATTTTATTGTTTATTATTCGAGTAAGATATGTTTAGATTAAGATATTATGGGTTTTATTAGTTTTATTGGACTCTTCAATATGTTTTGAGATTTATGAAAAAGAAATGCATTTCAAGATTAGTCAAATTTAATCATTAATATCTTAATGTTTACTTTCTCTTGAACTAAAGGGATTGCCATTGTATGGCGATGATGGGTAAACAATGAGTGAAATATTTGTGGGTGTTATTGAAGAAGGACATTTTAGTAAAATAATTAGCTTCAGAAAAAAATTTAATGAGAGAAAGATTTGGTTAGAAAATGATAAAATACACGTTTTTCATTTTGTAAATACCATGCAATCTTAAAAATGAACTCATATTGCAATGATGAGGAAGTATTATGTTCACATCTTTTAGTTTGATTTAGTTTTGCTTTATCTGCTGAGGAAGACTTCCAGGAAAAAATGTACAAGCTTTACATGATGTAATCAGGTGAAATTTACAAAACAACCTCTCATTGTTTGGAATTTCTTAAAAAGACAATTGTAGTTTCTTGATTAAATTATCAACTATTTATAGAGAATACATTATCTTCAAACTAATTTATTTAATTATATTTCTATTCACATGAATATTATATGAAAGGTCGTCCGTTATGCATAATTAGGTTTTGAGGGAATAGACATCTTGGAATTCTACATTAAGGAACATATCAACAATATGGTTAAAGAGCTCCTGTTGTAATGGGCGTTGAAGGGTTAACTTTAAACTAAGTATATATAGACTCAATATATAATTTAAAATACTGGAAGAAAAAAGTTCAAGTATTAGACATTTTTGGGGTTTCTTTTTAAAAAGCTGAATGAAATCTCAATGCTATTTTATAAGAGAAATTAATATACCATGGAAAGTTTATAACTGATATATTATATTATTAGTATCTACTTGATTGACCTTCCTTAAGTTCAGTGTAAATTTTGTTCACTAATTTTTTATTGATATTTAATTGATTCTACAGGATTTGGTATGATGATATCTAGATTCCAGTTGTTTTTTATACTGACATATTTTAAATCATTGCTACTCACTGGTTTATGATTATAGTTTCAAGATCATCATTAGGGAATCCTCAAACTCCTGAGTGAAACTGTCCCATTTTGGGCTTCTGGACAGTCAAGTGTGCAACGTGTTTGACTTTGGTGAAAGCGGTTCTGGGTTTGATTCCTGAAAGGGGTCTATGAGCGAAATTACCTTAGTTGTGAAAGCAATTTTAACAATACTACTTCTACTATGCCATTTTCTTATTATTTGGGCTTTGATTTGTCAATACTTTTAGATGATGTTGAGATTTTGAGTGATTTTTCCATTTGTGAAATAATTTTTGAATGATATGCTTTCATACAAGGATAAATGATTGGTTCAGCAAATAACCTGGAATTGATTCAGCTTTTGGTATTAGATCGATCGAGATATTACTTATATATTCATGGAATTAGATTGAGGATGGAGGGGACATTTTTTTCTGAGTACTTAACTTGACATTCACTTGGATGTAGCTATTCAGGAGTAATTCAGAAATATCTGAAAAATATTAGCTATAATATTTAGAATTCTAAATCATCCTATCCAATTATAATGTATGCATGGAGTGTATCATTAGATAAAATGTTTCCTTGCTAGAAGTATCATCTTCAGGTACAACTCAAAAATTTCTTATGGTTATTTTCAAGATTGAAACTAAATTTTAACGCTAAATTTTTAATTCAACCATACCTTCATTTTCACTAATGTTAATTACTATACTAATCACTAATTAATTATCTTACCAAGAGATTTAAAAATTTTAAATTACTGTTTTCATTTTGAAATCAGTATCCTTGCTTCCAGTGATTTTAATTTTAACCAACATTTTTACCAGAAGCTATATTTATTAACTATACACTATAATTTCAATGGTTAGTCTGAGTCAGTAGTTTGATTGATAGAGGGGGGCTGTAATTATTATTTTATGTCCTTTTTAATTTTCTTACTATTGACTCATCAAATTTTGCTTAACTTTGGTAAATAGAACAGGCTAAAATTGTGGAAAATATATTTTGCGGGCTCCCGGATAGCCAAATGGGCAACGCGTTCGACTTTGGCAAAAGCGGTCCTGGGTTTGATTCCCGGTCGGGGCCTACGTACAAAATGACCAAAGCCGTCCATCCGGTTGTCTTGGACTGTGATGGCCCGACAGATTCCTAAAGAAAATTTTATGAGAATATTTACAATTAAGGCCGTATCCAATTAAAAATTGGTATGTTATCTTGATTTGGGAGCCTACAGGGTGTGATTGAAAGGAAAATGGGCACCCATTTTGTTAGTGGGTGCTTTTTACTATTATTGTTTTTTTTCTATTCTCCTGGAGCAGGTGTGTCCAAGCTTCAATCTTAAGAGGGCTGATTCTTTTTCAGTAAAGTCTTTGCAGGCTGCAGATGGTGAATTTTGCTGCACTTTAAAAATAGATAATTGATCGATAATCGTTACTGCAACATTTTTGTCACTATGATTCATGAAAGGAATTTAGTTTTTAATGTTATGAGTAGATTACTACCAAAGTTTACAGATATCTCATTAAGTTCATTAAGCTTTATAATACTTTATTGTATTTAACTTTTGAGTAAGATTATGCTTCTGGACTGAATAGGTCAAGGGTGGGCTGAGGGTTGGACACAGCTGCCCTAGAGGTACAAGTGACCACTCTAAAATGGAGTGTCTATGGAGTAAAATAACTAACAGTGAAGGAAGTAAAGAAAATTTTATCTCAACCATTTAAAATAAAGAATTTTTTATCAAAACCGAAGATAGATATTTCCTGCAACCGTGACTCAATGTTTTTTTTTCAACTTAGTAGTATTTGCATCAATCTTATAGTTTGGCAAATCCTCAGAAATTTTAGGGATAGTTCAATAAAAAAGCTTGGCAGATTTCCTAATTTGTTCCCTTTATATATAAGTTCAGTTATCTAGCTTAATAGATTGTTACTTATGACCACGAGAATTGGAATTTCATCTTTCATCAGATCCGATGTGCCTTTTTACTTTTGGAGAATATATTCTTATACTGAACGGGAAACGAAACTTCACGAAGTTATTACATGTGCGATTTCTTATGGTTCAACAGATGGAGGACGTTTTCGGTGTTTTGTTGGTAATTTTCGCTTGAAGAATACATGCACTGTCTTCTAATATGTAAGTATATTTATAAACTATGAGCAAGTGCTTCTTCAAACATCTCTCAGTCTCAATGCATCCTAATTTCCGTTTTTACTCGTCTACCAGCCTACCATTGCAATTATCGAATTTTTATAGAAAATTATGGAGTGTTTTTTCAGTTATTTAAATGACTTGTAATGTCAATTCCCACGAGAATGAAATACTTTGCGGTGGATTGAAATCTCGATTTTGCTCTGTATGCGTTGAGTCATTGCCCTCATGTTCGTTTTTGAAAATGTGGACTATGACTCAACTTTTGATCCCATGCTCAGCATATTTTTTCCTCCCTCCCTTTAGTCATGAAAATTACTGCTATCCGAAATTCTTTAATTTTAATCATTCCCAGGTATAATATCGCAACCTTTGATTTTATTCCTTATTATTGTAACCGTGTATTTTCTACTTGGCGATTTGTTTTTGCCATAAATTCTTTTGACGATTGCTCTGATTGCGTATCAATAGCTCGATTTTATTCGGCGAGCATTGTCTAGAGCACATCCGTTCGTCACGATTTGCCTCCTCCCTTTTGGTCTAATGCTTTCCTCATTGATATTATTACTCCATTCATTCTTCCTCCACAAAAGAGGGGCGTCCTATCGCCGCAGGAAACACATGTTCGCGTGGGTGTGAGATGCGAATAATCGCGTCCAGATTGGACTCGGAATCTTCGGACTCCACGCCGCTGCGTGCGCCATTTATAATTTCGCCTAAGGAAGAATGGCGTTCCTCTTCCCTCTCAGCATCACCTCCCATTCACCCTTTCCTTCTTCCATCCGCGCCTCCCGTTTTATTTTCCACCATGCGCTTCCCTTCCTCACAACGCCTACACTTTCTTCATCACGTAAATAGGTCCCTCGTCGAGTAAAATTGGACGCCGAAATTGGGTGTGAGCCCACGGCAGTTGGAAGTTGAAGATGTTGTCGCGAGTTTTCCTCCAACCACCGTGTTGGCGGGCCGATTTGTCACCGCGTCTGTGATAACCCACCGATGGGATACGTTTACACCGACGGTATCTTGCATTCTTCTGAGAAGGATTAAGTACCTGTGGTTGGCATTTGCAATCGGGACATCGAACCGGAACCAAAGCGAAAGGCGAGAGCGAAAAGAATCTAACCCGGACGGAAAATTAATGTTCTTAGGAAGGAGTAGAAAGAGAAAATATTTACTATATGTCGATTTCACGTTCTTATTCTAATTAAGCTTAACGGAAGTTATATTTAATAATCGTGGGTTAAGGTGACTTGTAACTTTAATTAAGGATTGCATCTCAATGATTGAATCTATACTTAGATCACTCCTTTGTTGTCACCAGTTTTCCCCCAGCGAAATTCCCGGAGCGAAAACGGATTTAACCAGTTCTATGGTGGGGGAACATAACCTGAACTGGACCGAAATTTTACCTTTTCATTGAGCCGGAGTGGAAATCGAAACGAAAGTAATTAGGGCTCGATGATTTGCTTGGTGTCTGGGAGATGGTAAGATCTAAAATTGCTTGTTAGATCTATAACATTATATATACACATTCCTTATTGGACTATTTATTTGTGTATTGTAATGAGTACAGGACCGTAAACGTAAATGAGCGAAGTGAGAAAATTGAAAATACGATTAACGTTAATTTACTTACAGGACCCAAGAAAAACGTTCTTTTTCACTACCAGCGACTTAGTTCACTGTTTTGGCAAAAACATATTGTTAGCAATTTAGTCGGAGGTATAGGTTAGCTGAAGATCACTTCGAATGCGAAAAAATTCCAAAACTTTGGCTTTGTAGTATTCATGAAATCTTTGTAATCGAATGGGCTTTGTTATTAGGAGTTATTTGCAAACTACTTTTTTTAAATTTTGAATACGTTTCGAATTTTTTAAAATAACCGTTCCTCCTGAATCTCAGCAGTTGTTTTTCTGTGATTCCCTTCGTAGAGAATTTAGCATCGGTGTCTTATTTTTAAAATCTTTACTCTTTTCACTGTGCTTCAGATTTATCGTTATTGTAGTAATTTAGACGTGTGATTTAAGGGAATTTGATCAATATTATTTGGATTGATTATTATTATTAACGGACTTCGTCTACAAAGAATTGTTTTCCCCCATTTGGATCCGTGAAGGGGAAGAAATCCCTGCGGAAATAGCCATGCGAGATTTGTTACAACGTTCCGCCATTCTTTCTTGTCAAACTTTTGGCAAAAGTGTCATGCTCGATTCGTGGCGGAAATAGCCCAAAGAACATAAATAATCTTTCCTCTTTTCTTTTCCGCCGTTTCTCTTTCACTGAAGGTCTTTTCCCTTCATCTTAACGTCTTTGCTATAAAGACAAGTTTTAGTAGGAATAAAGTAGACCCAGGACCGGGACTCGAACCCGGATCTCCAACATGCAGTGAATCCTCTAACCATTATCCTACATACTAACCTAGCCTTCTAATCACAACCCTTCATAACCTATGGTTAGAGCAACCGCCCTGCAAATTGGAGATCCTGGTTCTACCTGAGCTTCTGTCCGGTTTTTCCTGGGGAATTTTCCTAGATACACACCTTTACGTACAAAGTCACCCTTTTCCAGGTATCTCTACTTTTCCACTTGTTAGATATTGTATTTATTTTTCCATCAATGATATCGGGAAATAAGATTAAAAATATACATTTTGGAATCAATGTTCTGTTGTCACAAGAAATAATGTTTTCAGTCACCATAATATTTTGATCACGCGTTCGCTGCGACAGAAACATACTCGTATTTGGTCTTGATTAATTTATTAAGTAGGCTGTTACTCACTATAACTTCCTTGGAATTGCACGAACTCATATTTCTGTTGGTGGTTGGCATTCGATATTAAAAGCCTTACTATTAAGCTCCAGGGAAAAGGGATGATTGTAAGTCATTCTCGCGAACTTGGGACTCAGTAAGTATTCTCTGTGAAAGATTAATGGTTGCACCAACTAGAAAGGTAAATACTGATGAATATCGACTGTTACATGTTTTTGACAATTTGAATGACTGTCGGTTTACTCTCTTTCAAAATCTTCGCCAGTTGATGTCGCCGAAAACACTAGATTAATTAGTAAAAATTAGTTATTCTTTATACATTCGTTTCCCCTGTGGTTCCTTCCCTCATTATTTATTTCGATCCACAAAGTTGATGATATCCCAGCTGTTTAGTTTTATAACAGGTAACAAGCTAAAGTGAAACACTGAATTACTTTACCTTTTTGTGAACATATTTCCTCTGTGTATCATCATTTTTCATCTAGTGATATTTTCATTAGGTGCTAGGTACTTGCACCGATATCACGGATATCCCACCTTGTACAGGACTGTTTCTATTTTTATTTTCTTGTCCTTTTGTCCGGAGAGAGTCCACAATTTCCCGGAAGCTATATTTTTGTAGCTAAATTAGGTTTAAATATACAAGCTCAAAGTCATTTACTTTGTATTTCAACGTATTTGGTTCTTCTTATGACTTTTGATTAGGCGCTTATATTGTCCTTGGAATTCCTGGTCTTTAACCATGAGGTACACCAGAGATGCTCATTCTAAGGGTTTATCTAATTCAAGTGGTGCATACATATTTGGCTTATTCGATTATTTTTCTTAATTTTAGATATTTTGAATGAAATCAGCAGTGGTGGGATCAATAGAAGATCAAAGATATATGCAGAAGCGCAACAATCCACTGGTTGAAACAAGAATATAATTTAAATTTTGGGTCATGAAATACTTTCCTTATTTATTCTTAAAGTTTCGTATACAAATTTTAAAATCAGAGCAATAGGGAGAATAAACTTAAGCCTGCAGTGCGTGTTTACATAACGAAATGGTGAATAAATTTAACCACTTTTCAAAAAGAAACTGGTGTATTTATTCAAATCAACTTTGCACAACGTGTTGTGTTTTGCGTGTTTACAAATTCCCTAGGGATAAAAAGCAGATCTTAATGGTTTAACACTTTAATCCTACCACCGGACATAATTGTTTGTCGAACTAGTAATGTTATATAGCTGGCTACGCCTCGCATTTCGCCAGACTATTCAGTATCGAAATCTAAAAAACTTATTCATCCATAATTTTCTATTATCTCTCCGAAAGATACATATTTAAGACAATTGTACGTAGGCGCTCGTGAAAACTGGAGGGTTTTAGCTTGCCTAACGGAAATTAGAGATGGTTTACCCGACCAATCGTACACGCCTTGAGACAGTAATCACCTGCCTGTTGCGTGCAGTGCTCGTATTTTCGTCCGAGAGTTTTGTTCAGAATCCTTGCGCGAGGTGATATCGTGAAGACCAATTCCTGTTCGCGGGGGCGAAGATGACGTATTGTCTCTCTCCTCCCGAATGCAGCCGCAATCCGTTGCGCATTCATTTCCCTCGCCTGCATCTTCTTCCTTCGCGGATTGCGAAAAGTGGCTAGAGAACGCCCTCTCACCCCCCTGAATCTCCGGATGGCTCCGAGGAGGTGGCCCCGCTCCGCCCCTTCGGTGGCCCCAGTTTCCCCGTCGATGATTCGTCAGGTCTTCTTCTCGCTTCGACGGAGCATCCTCCAGAATATCCTCCTCTCCGCTCGCCGGAAACTGTCTCGGTAGGTGGGATCCATCACACCTCTGGCGTTACATTCCTGTATCCGTAATTAGTAGCCCGGAATCAGTTTTTTTCGACAAAGGCAGCTTTATGCAGGAATATAAAATAATGGAGAAGTCGCATCTTTTCCGCAGGTTCAATATTGCGGGAATTTTTTCTTCTTTGTTTTACATTTTACGTTTCTATTTAATGTATTCCCACAATACAGCGACTTATATTGCCGATTTTAATCTAGTTTTCTTTGTTTATTTATATGGTTTTCTCAAAAAATTTTCATATCATTGTCAAATTTCAACCAACAATCACCTGTTTTACTTTTGAAGTTTTACGGTAAAACTTTATTCGTCTCGAGTTTTGTCATACGCTTGTTTTATATGAATCCTTATTCATTGTATATTTCTGTACGATTTGATGAGATGTCGGTGATTTAAATTTGTCATCTTCATTGTTTTTCTGCTGCTTTACATTTTTCAGTTCTTACATTTTAATAGGAAACTTTATTTTATTCGATTGGTGTATTTTTTCTGTTCCTGTTATTTTCACGTCTCTGATTCCTGTTATCATTATTATAAATAAACCATTCTTTTGCGCGATATAATCTTGTAAATACAAAAGTGCGTCGACGTACCAACCACTTCATACTCGAGTTTTTCGAGATATGGTCTGTGTACATATACACCTACGTTGATACCTTGCAATTTGCCTTTCAGCGTGTGGCAGAGGGTTAAGCTGCAAGATGATGTTATTATTCTTGGTATATGCATTACTCGAGCCATGTTATTTCTTCACGAGGTTTTTTACCCTTGCGTTTACGAGAGGAGTAACGTTCTCCACAAATTTGTTCATAATTTTCAACTTATTATGAAATATGCGTGTTGAGTTTACAGAATTCTCTGTTCAAATCAATTCAGTAAAGTTTACTTTTTAATTCCTTGTCTTGGCTTCAATTGCATTATTTTGGGATTTTAAAATGAATTAACTAATTCCCATAGAATAAGATTGGAAATCGGGATAACTTAATTTATGGTTTGGAGCAAATTATGTTCGCAAGCACATATGCTGCTACATTTTCCCCTTTACATTCATTATGTGCAACTACATTTTCCCCTTTACATTCATTATGTGCAACTACATTTTCCCCTTTACATTCATTACGTGCAGCTACATTTTCCCCTTTACATTCATTATGTGCAGCTACATTTTCCCCTTTACATTCATTTTCATGATTTTGAATTTTAATCCAATCCTCTCCAAATTGCTTTATGTATTATTTCACGTGTGTATTTCGCATTATATGCAAAACTTAACTGGAAACGTTATGTGAAACCTTAGCGTGCTATTATCGTTATTGTATTTCAGTACTAAATAACTATCAAATAATTATTAAATACTAAAAATTAAATTTTCTAAGTTACGTTTTGAGGTATTTTTATGACTTTTTAGCGCCACTTATGTTTTTGTCGATTCAATCCGACGGTCATTTTGATTTTATTTCGATCGCTGTTTATAATTCTATTAAAATCGTCTCACCAGAGTAAGACAACATTGATGAGCGATTGTGAATAATCAACGCTGGTGGAGAGAAAATGATTGGCACCATAGTCATGTCAGCTTTTGATGGAAATTTAGGATGAATTTAAGGAAATATTTAATTCGATAAAATATAGAAATGTTATAAAGTTGCTCAATTTCTGATATCTTCCGTACCATTATTCAGATTCAAGTTTTATACATTCCTGTGTAAACTGTTTTTCATATTTTGGAATATTTTAATGACTTCATTCTGCCGCTGTTCTCTTTTTCGAAAATATTTAGGTAAAGATAATTACGCAAAAATTATCTTTCAATAGTTATTCCTAGCAGTTGAATATTTCTCCTATGAAAGATTTTTTTTGGATAGAGCATTTATAATCAATAAAATATCATATTCAAGTAATAATTTAACCAAGACCAAGGAATTCTGAAAATTTGGTTCGCAGATAATATTCTTTATGGTTTGATCGTAATTCGAGCCAATGTATGCATTCCTATTCAAGTGCATCGTCATCGTTACTATCTATCTCCGACTCACAGTTAGGTAACTGTGGCTCTTGGTATATGTGCTAAGTCTGTCTGCAAACAAAATTTTCTTTTTTGCGGGAAGGGCTGCATACGTAGGTATAGATTAAAAAACCTTGTGGAGTTACTTTAAATTAAATTCTGGTGAAACTAATTTATTTTCTTTTAATTATGTATATTTTCTTTTAATTTATATCTTAGATTCTCGTGTATTATTTTGTTATCAAGGTGCAGAAGAAACCTGGATTGCAACTACTGAGGCCAACAGAAGAAACATTTTTTCGTGAATTTTGTCTTTTGAAAGCTATCGAAATCAAGAAAAATTTATTTTTTATGAATTGATTAAGTTTCTTTGGCAAGTTGTTTTTCCTTTAGCAATTCGTTGCGATGAATTTATTATTTGTATGGTTATACCTCAACCGAACGTTTACTTACATAAGGAATGGTTCACTGTGGATTTATCAGTATCCCAACAAAATTACATATTTGATTTGAAATGTGTCGAGAAAACTTCCACTTCGCAGAACTCCTTTACGAAGATTAATGGATAATGACCCGTAATATTCCAAATAAATTATTTTATCGCTCATTAAAACCGCTTTGAACTGCTAGTTCATCATTAGGTGTAAAATTTTAAAAATCCCTGCATATATTCACCATTTAACAAAAGTTCCTCTCTTGGATCGCATTCAATCTGATTTATTTTTCATAAGGAATCCCCTATTAAATAAACGACAATTCATATATCTCGAACCGGAGATTTAGTAAATTAACCGAAAAGCTTTTATTACATTTTCTTAGAAACTTAATCAAATCAATAAAGTTGATTGTAATAAAATGTTTTGACGCTATTCGTATGGTCGAAGCGGCACTTTTCCATCAGTTTCCAGTCACTCTCTGCGTGTAAACGCCTATGCAGACATTTACCATATGAATAATTGACTCTTAATCGATTTCGAGAAAGAAAATGGAACGTAGGCAGTTCGTTTGCACTGAACACGTTGTTCATTTCAGTACAGCTAAGCTGGGCTAAATTGTATTCCATTGCCTCTTTCAAGGATTTAATCAAGTATTTCTTCGGTGGCGATATAATCGGTCATATTTGCTTAAAATACACAGGAGTCAAGCTGCTATAATTATCGATTTACTGCTCGCATGAAAGAAAGGGCGAAGTAAGTTAAGAAGTACAGAGGTCGCTGCATTTTTCTTACTTGCAGCTTCAATTCTTTTGTTTTCAAGTCATTGGATTTCCTTTCTTTTGGGGATTCGCTAATTTCACATTTTCTTCCGCTGCGTACTTGTCTTGACGAATCCGCCATTTTGTTGATTTGTCATAAAGCCTGTCTGAGTTTCCAAATTGTTAACCAACTTATCTAATTTAATTTTTAAAGCTTCTACACATGTTGCGCTTGCTTTAACTACATTTTGAGTTTTAATTTCATCGCACTTGATTAGTTAGGTTTTCGTTGAAATTTACTTTTTAAATTTAAAGGAAGAGTTCATTTTTCGAGGAAAATTTTTTGTTTCCTAAATCAAGATGTTCGTGCTTGAATCAAAAGATGTTTCATCCGTTTCTAATTTTGTGGCAGTCCTACGACGGAAGAATGCGGAATTGTTTGAACCTTTAGAATTCCTTATCTATAACTTTATAGGCTTCTTTATTCCAAAATGCCAATTACAAGCAGGTTTTTTCTAGAGGAACCCAAATCAGTTACTCTTTTCTATGACTTACATATTTTGTTTTTCTGCGATCGACCTCGAATTCCTGTCTCTTGGGAAATCATCCTAAGTATCTCCTTTCCAGTGCGTTTTAATTCAGAAATACTACAACCATAGAAAAAATATCTAATAATTCTCTTTTCTCATTCAATATTAAAGGACAAAAGACTGTAGAAAAACTTGGGTATTCCTAATAATTCTCTTTTCTCATGCAATAGTAAGGGGCAGAAAGCATGAATTCTCCAGGAAAGAAAAGAGAGACACGGCTGTTAGAATAATATCAAAACGGAAAAACCTTCAAGGCGTTTTACGTCTTTGAAGTTATTTTTCCCACTTTTGACGACATGAATTCATTTGATTTACTGTTATATACAGGGGGTGGCTGACGGGCCCCCAAAGTTTCCACAAATATTTCATACAGAACCAAATTCTCAAGGGTTTATTAGAAAATATTTGTACGCTTAAATATATCTTTATAGGCAATTCTTTCGTATCATGGGAATCGATTTTTTCACATGACGTCGTTAATTGGAAGTAGTTCAAGACATTATTAGTTACAATCCTTAAGTTCAGACCCCCCTCAAGCGAAAGTTCTGGATGAGCTCCTGAATATAAGTAATTTAAATTTAAGTTAATACTTTTTACCTTTAGACAAAATGTCCGACGAGCATCCCTATAATTTTATTCAGGATTTTTTCTTTAGCCTTAATATTAGTTGTATCTCTTACATATGGTTTTTTTGCATTTACTCTCCCGCATCCTTTCTCTAGCGCTTTACCTTCTATTTCAATCATGATGCATTT
Source organism: Ladona fulva (assembly GCA_000376725.2). Lineage (NCBI taxonomy): Eukaryota > Metazoa > Arthropoda > Insecta > Odonata > Libellulidae > Ladona > Ladona fulva. The sequence continues at coordinate 2,419,239 of KZ308189.1, forward strand.
TTGAGATTTAGAGCTTTTTCGTTGGACCTAAATCGCGAAATATTTCATCTAAGGGTTTTTTGGTCAGCAAATTTGTGTCCTTGATATCTCCGTCGGAGGTTTACGGGGAAGCTACTTAATTACGAGTAGGTCTAATCTGGGCCATTCCATGTCAAGTGGACCAACAGTCCCCGCTCGACCATCACCGATTTCAATGAAATTTTGTGTGAACATAACTTCATATCCTCTATGAACATTTCCCAAGTTTTACATCCATCGATGAAATATTTGCTGAGATATAGTCATTTGTTTGACCCCCTACCGCAGCCTTCTACAGTTAGAAATCGATTTTTTAGCAAGTTTGAGACACGTTATCTCAGGCAGTATTCCGTTGAGCAAAACAAAACTCTTGTTTTGTAAATGTGAACTGAAAATGCCCTATTTTCGGCGTCGTAACGAAAATCACAAGATTTGCACTCAATTTTAAACTAACGGACGGCATTTAGAAAATGAAACTTTTTATTCAAACACTTTGAAAAGAATAGTTATAACGCACAACGTTTCGTGTTTATCTTATGTTTATTTCAGAAGATATAAAATGCCAAACTTTAAATTTTTTTCGAGCCATAATTTTTTGGGCCAATTTTGCTTCAAGTTTTCTTCGCAGATTTCGCTCATAAAATATTTCTTATTATTTTGTGTAATAGAGCAATATAGGTTGTATAATAATACTAAGTTTTGTTTTGCTCAACGTTTGCCTGAGATAACGTGTCTCAAACTTGCTAAAAATCGATTTCTAACTGTAGAAGGCTGCGGTAGTGGGTCAAACAAATGACTATATCTCAGCAAATATTTCATCGATGGATGTAAAACTTGGGAAATGTTCATAGAGGATATGAAGTTATGTTCACTCAAAATTTCATTGAGATCGGTGATGGTCGAGCGGGGCACTTCTCTAAAATTGGTCCACTTGACATGGAATGCCCCATCTCTTTAATGAAATGTTAAATCAATCTATCACTCGTTTACACTATAAGGCCCTCTCATTCCAGTGGCGGGTAATATACCGAAACACTAATGGTACTTCCGTGTTAACCGCTTCATATTTATGTGAATTCTTAATCCAGTGCTAATCCTAACTTGAGTAGGCTCGTTTTTATATTTGAAGGAACTAAAAATATATTATTTAATCGACTATCGAAATTGTTACAAGTATTTATGTACGACACTGTATGAAAGATTATATTTTCTGATTCTTTATAATTCATTGAAATAACTATTATTAATAATTTAATAGCCTTTTTTGGAACTCATTCTTAAAATCTTGCAGTTAAGCTACGGCACGCTTACGGAAATTTAAATCTGACTGCAGACCAGCTATATGAGATATCAGCTAAGGTTACTTATGGTAAATATGATATATGGAGAAGTGTTTCACTCATTATGAACCTACGCCCATTTATTGGTGTTGACCGACGTCCGGTTTTCCCGATATTATTTTCGCCTTCATTTGCCAATGCATCTGGTGAATTAAACAAGATGGTAAATTCTCTGTGCTTCCAGCCGTTTAAAGCAATCTAAAATTAAACATCTAAAGCTAGTTACAGCGTATTTGTTGTATTCCAACTTGGATTGAGATTAAATATTGAATGAAGAGGGTTAAAGTTCAGGTCCAATCTCTATAAAAATGCTGACGATTTAAAAGGTAGGGTTTTTGGTGAATGTTTCAGGGTTAGCCATGTCTTTCCCGACCAAAGACGAGAGGAAGAAGTGTTGGGATGCGAGAGACCGCTATTGGGAGTGCCTGGACGGGACAGCTGAAGAGAAAGAGAAGTGCCTGGAGTTGAGGAAAACATATGAGAAGTCGTGTCCATCGCAGTGGGTGAGTGGGTACTTGGTGTAATTTAATGTCTCTATTTCAGAGACGCTCTCTAAATTAACGTATTTAGGCTCTGGGTTCTATTTCTAAAGGCCCTCTTAAGCATAAAGTGCCTTTTCGTAACTGTTCGTTTTCTGTGTACTGTTCCGTTTTGTATTACATGCGTTTTCACATATAATATGGTTAATATTATTATTTTATATTTAGAAGAAATATGAGAGGTTACCGGGTGGTATTTGTAAGAAATTCGTTTTGGCGATTCTGTGTATGTATGTACATTATTCTTTGAATTTTAAGGTGAAATTTCTATACTCTTATTCAAACTATGTGGTTACCGAAATAGTAATGACTGGTTATCTCATTATTTTCGTTGGCTCAATGGGAGCAGTAGTTTACCTACGGTTATTTTCTCACAATACAAGGATGGTGTGAAATTCTGTTTTATAAAAGATTTATCTATTTTTAAAGACATTTATAATAAAGAACTTTAAATCATAGTAACAATGAAAAAAAGTAGAAAATGGACCTTTCTCGGAAATGTTATTCAAATCTGAATTCTTTGGTTCCATTGTGTTACGTAATATTCTTTTAATGCAAAAGTGAACTAAATATTACATTTAAAAGAATACATTCATGTCCACAACAGTTTTTAGGGTGCCCAAAGTTATCTATAATATATATTGCGTTAGTCGATTCTGCATCAGTGTTTTTTAAATTGAAATTTAATTAAATTTATTTGAAATTTTTAGTTTAGGTGGAATGTTTATGTATTCTTAAAATTCAGCGCTCTAATATTTAGGTTGAGAGACTATTTCGGGAAAGTTTACTTCGTTGATGCTAGTGAGAGAAGCAAGAATCGCGTTATGATAACCGAGATGTTTTAAGTCTCTTCAGCTCTGTTTTTGTGAAGAGGTTTATTTAGATCGAGGATGTCATTTCTCTTATTAGAACTGTTATTGCTAGGAAGCCATCGTTAAAATCCTCTTACTTACTTCACTCATTTCTCATTTAAGAACTTCCTTACTCATTTCTTATATCCTTAATGCTTACGCTCTAGTTCGAGACCATACCTTAATAAATCGTTCATCATCAAATTGTTGTTTTCATGTTGTGATATTTTTTACATTTATTTACAATAGTACAGCAAAAACTACGCTATAATAAATATTCGCTCGCAAAACGGATAACGGTGCTCAATTTTAACTGTCACTCATTTATTGATCCCATTGATGATTTGATTAGGCAGTGAATGTATTCAAATCTACGGGTACTGTGACATTAGATAAAATCAGGGCATCGAACCTTAATATTTTTCGATCCGGTTTTCGCTCCAGTTCAGTGAAATAGCCAAATATCGGTGTAGTTCCGGTTACGTTGAATCTACCTAAGTCTAGCCGGTTTTTTCGCTTTGACTATTTCAATATTATATCCTTCTGAAAGATATCGTAGTAAGTTTTTTAGCCACATAAGATACAATAAAAGTGTGTATTAAAGGAATAATATCCAAAGTATTAGATAAGATAACATTAAATGTAAAGCATTTATTTCAATAGCTTCCTGTCATTGTTAAACGTATTTAGTATGGTGTCATCCATTTACGGTTAAATAATGGAATCGTTTGTAAACGGAATAAAGAACGGTTTTCAGTTTCGGTTCAGGTTCAAGGATTTTAATTTTTCGGTTCGGGTTCGGCTACCACTCCGGCAAAAATAACGGCAGTTTCGGTTCGGTTCCGGTTCGACGGCGTTGATGAAAGTCGACACTTCATATGGAAAAATATGTTATAAAATGACGTAGGTGAATTAAGATCAGTTGTTTACCATGGTCTCTAATGATAGACTTCAGTTTGATGTGAAATGGTTTATTATGCTCCTTGTCGCTCTTAATGTTTAAATGATTGAACTTGGGTAAATTTGATTTTTTCTGCGATTTCCATCAAAATTATGAAATTGCCGGTTTTACATTCTGCGCCATGATGTTTTGTCGATTGATTGTGTACTCCTCTCTCTTGCAATTTGATTCGTTCTTTATCGTGACCTTCGCTAATTCCGGATCGCCCTGGGCATCCGCCTACGCCACCCACATCCCAATACGTCTAGGAAGATTGTTCCTTTTTTATGCTGGAGAAGAACGATTTGAGTGCCCCACTTACTTGAAAGTGGATCTCTCCTTCTACATAATGGAAATTCTGATGCTTTCCTATCATCCGAAAGCTCTATATCTGTAGATTATTTTCCTTGTAGCATTTTTGGAGAAGCAGAGCGAATACACGGTAGTGGTAGTAATTTTTGAAAGTGCTTCGAAAGCTAAGGTCATTTAGAGCGTGAGCTCTCACCGGGAATCGAACCCGGAAATACTTTCACCGATGTAGAACGCGTTACCTATATGGCTATCCGGAAGCCCAGCAAAATTTGATGTAATTTACAAGTACTTTATAAACAGGATAATTTCTTGATTGCTATGCGTGGAAGATTATATTCATTATATATAATTAATATATATAATATAATTACGTTGGGAACTGTGCTTTTCGCTTTGCGTTTTTGAAAATTATATTTTGATTTTATTTCGCCAATTATGGCAATTTCATGTGGATTTTTTTTGTTGATGGGGTGATGATTTCGATAAGTGAATGCTGAATTCACGATATTACGATAGGATAGTCCTGTTTTAAGCTAAAATCTAAGTAAACTGATTCTATAATAATATTCCTTAATTTTCAAAGGTTTCGGCTTGTATATGATAACTTTCTTTTCCCAGAAATGTTTGAAATTTATTTACGGGAACTTTTTAGAGTTTGTTAGATAAAGCTTTTAGACATTCAGAATGCCAAGATTATCTAAGAGTAAACCACAGATGCAAGTTGCAAGTTTTAGATTCAAGTTTTTTGTGCTTATAATTAATTGAGAATGTGGCTAAATTATGACATCCATAGCTCCATAGCATATTACGATTGTGTTGATAAATGCGCTCCACATTCACGCGTCGCTAAATCTTGTTCCTTTCCTATGCAATGTATTAGCAAAATATCTAATTTCTACTATGATAATACCAGACTTAATGTTGTAGTAACCCTTACGAGAAATCTTTATTTTTCGAAAGAAGTACTTAATTCCTTTGCGTGTAGATTTACCAACCAATATTCGAAACATTTATGTTTTAAAACAGCCAAAAGTTAAGGAGCCGCTGTCGAGAAAGAATTTTCACACAATCAGTTCTTCACCTGGAGTGTTTTTAGGATAGTGAAAGTCAATCGGGTCACATTTTGCAGTGGAAAAACGGCGTAATTTTAACTCGTTAGCCGCGGTGGACTGGACTTGCAACATATCAGAACATCCAAACTTAGCGTTTCCTCCGTTTTCAGTTGCGATTGTGTAATTAGGACAAGTGGAAGGGACTGATATGTGCAGTGCGCGTACTCGCAAGGATTTCGCTCTCAACTCTTCGCAAAAACTTAAGATGAACTGTTTTTCTTTGAGAGCCCTTCAATTATATACATCGTACGTCATTCTTAGAATTTGTTTGATATAAATGCATACATTATTTTCGTCTGATTTGTACCGTTATACATATTCCATTGTCGTAAGTGTATCCTTTCTGATATTCCCTTGTAAATATTCTCAAATTAGCTCAAGTATATCCCAGAGGTTTGATTGGTGACTATAGTTCTTTATATATGTTATAGTTCTTTAAATATGAATAAAATCGGTGTAACGAATTAGATTTCTTCCAAAGAAAGCAAGTGTTCTTTTTCGGCTCCGTCTCTGTGAATTAATTACCCATTCGTGGGGGAACATTAATGCAATGACCGGGATTCGAATCGGCTACGTCAGCGTTGGTAGACGAGAAGGTAAATTCTGGTAACTAAGTAGGTCAGCTTTAACATGTACATAAAAAACCATTTTACTTTAAATAAGTGGCGTAATTTATGAGTTTGAAATTTTAGCTATTTTTAAAGTTGTAGACTTAGGTCTGGGAAATATATCCATGACTTTGATCGGACTCCAGTTAAATCGATGAAAAGCTCAGTCTTCGAAAACAAAAAAATAATCCTCCCGTTCTCATATCTATTGGAAAATGCTTCGTGGTGTACTTCAGTTTGATTTACTCAGGTAGCAATTTTCTCCCGATACATTAGCCATTTTTATGGAATACGAAATCAAGATAGAGTTTTGATTGTCCTGAGGTATGGACTATTCTCCCCTAATCATACATTTTTTGCAAAGAAAATTCATTTTTATTCTAACGAAAGATCATCCAGCATTGGCAACGAGATGAGTTGCGTTCAGGAGTGTTTATCAAGAGAGGTTTTACTCTAAATAACGCAGAAATCTCTCTTGCTGGTAAAGTCACATAGGAGGTTTATCTAATTTCTGTAAAACGTTTAAAATTTTGCTTTCATTGTATTTGCTTAACTTCAGATTTCAAAGGTATAATTTTGAAGTCACAAGGTCCCTAACAAGCGTGAGTGCCCAGCCATTTTTTTCATGCGTGACACCTTTTTTACTCTAGCCACCTATTGATCTGAAGGAGAAAATTATAAATTTCTCCGATGACGACGTTTAAGACACATATTTAAGGGAGAAAACGTAAGATTAAAAATACATGCAATTCAAGTATAATAATAATATGGAAATTACATGCTTGTAGAATTTTAACTATAGCCAACATTTTTCAACTATAGTAAACATTTTTCCTGCGCCCATTGTTAATATGATGGGTATACACATCTTTTTTTTGCAGTTTAAACTCGACTGTGCACGGAGAAAAGAAAATCTACTGTAAACATATCGTGATCAACCATTGGATAGTCTCTATGCACATCGAGAATCGCCTTGATCCCCTTACTTAATGTCTGACTCTTCTTTTAATCACCAGCTAAATGGCGCGTTAAATATTGTTGTGTGTTTAATTGTAAATTCTTCGAATCAGGGATTCAGGTGTCTTCTTTCCTTCGACGGTATCGTCACGATTCGTATCTTCTAGATTTTCGTAATCCTCGATCCATCGATCTTTCGCCCCCTATCACGTCAGTGCTCCCCGATTCTTTCTCAGAAGTTGACGTTTGCGTGACGAAAGCAACTCTGAGTCGTCCTAAATAAATCAGCGATTGACGTTGAGAGCGACTTCTTTCATTAATGGATGAATCGATCTTTTTCACGAAATTCGTTGTTGTCTTGTCTCGAGCCACAGAACAGAGGTTCTTAACCTTTTCTCTTGGCTCCCCTTGAATTCTAAAAATGTGTTCATATACTCTCTTGAAAAAAATATAGTTCTTATAAACTATATTTAAGAACTATAGAACGACAATTGGTCTCTCCGTAATGTAAAATTGTGAAGAAAATCGAACCACTGAAATCTACACCTCGCAGAAAGTAATCTTTTACTTGTTATGGAAGCAATTCTTTTTTTATCTTAACGTCTCGCAACTTCTGAACGAGCTTCTCTGTAAATTATTCAGATGCATAGGTTATTTTCCGCTAGAAGTTCTAGTCAAGAATAATATATTTTTACATTAACTTCGGGAAATAAAGCCGCTAGAAGTTCTAGTCAAGAATAATATATTTTTACATTAACTTCGGGAAATAAAGTAATTAAAAAAATCATTCTCGTATGATATAAACATTTGTATGGATTCGATGGAAGAGGTGACTTTTAGTCTCAATCTCGCCCAAATGAATAAGATTTATTATTAATATTTAAACCCAGTAAGTAACTATGTTTGAATAATTTAACCGGCCTCGAGGAAGTTCGTCATTTGGAATGGTATCGGTATCTGTATAGGGTGAAGATAATTAACATATCAGTTTCAGTCTCAACCGGATCTTTATTTAGCTATTGCAGGGGAACCTAGCTATAGTGGTATGAGTCCGTAAAATTTTTCCCTAATTGACTGGTTTCCGGTATGTGCAGACTTAAGTCATGCACGTACAATTACACAGGACAGGACCAAGAAATCTTTCCGTAATGGATAACTTTCCGGTGTATACAGGTTCCGTTACTCACAGTTTTCATAGGTTTCCACGGTCTTTGAATAAACATTATGTATTTAAGTGTAATAAGTCAAGTCAATATTAATGCCAAGTCATCGATATATTGGGAACAATATGAGAAATATTGAAAGTCCCCAATACCGATATCTGCTTCAAAATCTATATTTTACAGTTTATTATTATTAGAACTACTCAATTGACGATAATTATTTTAATTTTCATATTAATATAGGGTCTATGAAGAGGACTCTAACATCCTGTTTTTTATTTTGAAAGTCAGAAATTATTGAACATCTTATGTATAATAAATCACTCATGGCCTTCATCCACGATATTTAAAGGTTGCAAAAAATTGCAAAACTTGCATCTGCACTTACACGTTACCCAGAACTGGCTGCTGGTTCGTACATTTTCTTTAAAAGAGAAAGAGCACTGCACTAAGGTTGTATAGTCAGTCGTTTTCCTCTTGATTTTTTTCACAAAAATCCCTCTCGAAGACTTTCAGTTTTGATTTCGTTAATTTTCGTCTTTCCTATTTCGGTATCGTAATCTGTTTCTCTCGGATTCCTTTGCTTTTGCTTTTATCATGATGACAGCCCACTGACCTTCCTTCCTGTCCCCTCTGCTTCCTCTTCTTTAGTCATCTTCCTAAAAATAATCCTTTTGGAAAGACTTTTGGCTCGATTGACAAATATGTTCCCACAGAAAGGAATTCGAGGCATGAATTTTCCTAATTTATTACCAGGTACCGGCGAAATATTTCTGGCGTAATTTTGGTTTGCTCCACTCTATTGCGGTCATAGTAGATCGCGCTAGTAGAAGACAGTGTTACAGCCTGCGGAGTGCCCTGAAAAATCTTGAAGCGGTGGATTGAGGTGAATAAAATTTGCAGTGTAGATACTTCTTTGCACGGTATATTTAAATACTGACTCTTATTTTACATTGTTTTGAAATTAGGAATTCTCACCCATCACCTTAGAAATGAAGTTGGTTGGTCTTTACTGAGGGAAAGGATGAACATTTATTCTTAATTTGATAAACTTACGAAAGGAATTATGTTCAGTATCTAACTAGCCGAAGTTGTTACAAAAATTGAAAATGTTTAGGATTTTATTCCATCAAAAGTCGACGGTGGTACGTGAATTCGCCGTCCGCAAGTGGGTGCTAGAGAATGTAACGCAGCTAGGTGGTTGCAGGTTGGACTTTCATGCAATAGAATTGCACACTCGTTAAGTAGATCACGTCATCAAAGAAATCATAAGGTGACGTGTATATAATAAATGATCCTAGGTTCGTCATTTAGCTATGACGTTCATGGTCGTACGTCAGAAAGTCACATTTTCGACGGTCGAAGTGTGATTGTTTTACCTCTTTCTTCCTATGATGATTTCATGCTGTGCGGGGTAACTTTTATTACATCCTGGCATCAAGTACCTCAGTTTTACTTGAAAAACATTCTAATAATTGCGCGATTATGTTGACCGAAGTATCTACCATTTACATAAATTTTGGTTATTTTTTTGATGCGAGGTTTAAAATATAGTCGATAGCCTCGGCCTTGGAGGGAAGATGTCAGGATATTTTTAATTATGGTCAAATAAAAGAAGTTTTTTATCTATACGATAGCGCCACTAATTGGTGATGCTAGACATTGGCACCAAATTGTGATGTCGTATAAAGGAAACACTTAAGTTTTTTACTTAGATGTTTGTAGCCGGATTTCAGAGGACAGCATTAAAATACTGATTCCCAGAGATCAGGTGGTATTATTTAAGAGTAACGTATTCCAGTTTATTAAGTTGCGTACTAAAATGTCTTGATGAAAATGAATTAAGAGCTTGCTTGGGGGAAAACAAAAAGAAATTAAACTTTGAGTGATGGGAACCGAAAGGGAAAGGAAAATACCACTTTGATGCAATATTAATGCTTGGTGTTACTTCATTATCATTCACTATAATTTTAATTGTAACTTATGTTCAGTTCTCGAGTTTTTAAGTCAAAATAAACTTTTAATAGATAGGATTATTGCTTTCAGAGGTCTTTTTAACAACAAAAATCAGCGTCGGGACGCAATGTAGTGGATTCTTAACACATTCACTGCGGATTACTCCACCGTTGGAGTTAAATAAATGCATTGGAAATGGAGGTATCCGCAGTGAACGTGTTAGTAGTGAATACACCTTAAGAATATTTTCTACTGTTGTTATGTTTAAATGATTCATTTAGAAATCCTCTGTCATTTACTGGCTTGAAGAATTACTGATTTAAAAAGACCCTGGTGATTAGCTAGACGCGAAGATTCTTGGTATCTAATCGCAGTCTTATTTTGCGTAATTAAGTCTCGGCCCGTAATTATAAATAAATAAACATCCTTTTTGGAGATTGTAAGTAATCTCCTCCTCCGCCAAGCCATTCATCATCGTTAAATTTTACAAATCTCGAAAGAAATGCCAATTCTTATTGTTTGGAAGTATAAGAATTGTTAGTAGATGTCGGGAAACTCTGAAGAACCTTAGCAAAAAGAACCCAGAGCCGAAAACATCATCTAAGAAGGTGTGGGAAATATGTTCAGACTTATGCATCTCAATTGGTGAAAGATGCCAATTAAGAAACACCTCTGGCCTCCGGATAGCCATGTGGGTTACGCGTTCGACTTCGATGAAAGCGGTTCCGGGTTCGATTCCCAGTGTGAGCTCACGTGCGAAACGACTTGATCTGTCGAAACACTTTTAAAATTACTTCTACTACTATTACCAGAAGCATCACAATTTAATATTAAATTACATAAGTTAGTTCATAAGTTTATAATGAGTATTTTTAGTGTAAGTTCGCTTTGTACATTTCCACGGTAAGTTCAGAGAAAACAGTTTGTGTTTACTTCAGAAGCGTAATTGGTTTTCATTTTATCATATGTTCAAATTACTTTCTGAGTCTCTCATTGATGGCTCTTCATTCCGCAGGTGAAGCACTTCGACAGGAAGAGGACCTATTTGCAGTTCAAGGAGAGGATAGAGAAAGAAGGGTACGAACCCATAGACCAAGAATCTACTTCCGGAAAATAGTGACTTCTGGACCTTCCATAGCGCCGTTAACGGCAGATCTTGAGATCTGCATTTCAGGAAATCTCTCGACCCGAAGGTTTCTTGGTGTAGTTAAAACTAGAGATGGGGTATCTTCTTTGCGGAAGGATACTTTTCTACGATACATGACCCGTGAACTTTTTTTATCTCTCTGAAAGTGCAAATGGGGTTCTGTAGGACACTGAGACTATCTCCTCGATAGTTAGAAACAAGTGCTGTCTCAAAATGCCATTTGGCCACTTTTTGAGCTTTTGTTGATTGTTACGAGTTTTTTACAATTTAAAGCTGTGGCTGTGAAATGTTGTTTTCTCAGGATTTTTATTCCCCGGAATGGAGTGGCTCCATGAAACAACGATTAAAGCGCATTAAAACCCTTCTGAGGATGTTTGTTAAATTTAACTGCTTGTGGATTGAACGAATCGGCACGGAAATGTCGAGTGCGGAAATTACAGTTGATTCGGCGAACGTAATGAATCGCGGGTATGTTTGCTTGTTTAGTGATGTGTGATGACCACGGTTTGATTGGAATTGGCAAGGATCCGTCGATTTAAAGTTGGATTGCGGTGTTAGGAAATATGAGACTCCACCGTAATCACTTGTCCATCTGTTGTTTGTTTGATTGTGGTCTAACAGTCATCGTTTAGAAGGCAAACTTGATACTTCTGAGGCCTCCTCTTTTACATGCTAAAATCAGGATACGGTGAATGTAGAACGAGGAAGTTAAATAAACCATTTAGAGGTTATAGTAGGGTTGGGAATAACGCCGTCGCTCGATTTTATTTTCGTTACTGAATTAGTCAAATATAGTTGATGGAGATTGCTATATAGGGAATTCTGGTAAGAGTTGCATTGTTTCTTCCAATTACTGAGAGGTGACGCTTTTCTCAACCGTCTTAAGGTGGGGTATATACTTTTGGGAAATGTCTATACATTATTGTATGGGGAATATGACTATGGAAAATACACCCAAACCTTTAGCTGTGGCTGATTATTTCTTTAGTGTAATTAAAAAGTTTTTTCTTAAAAAATCCGGGGAGTAAGAGTGTGTTTTTTACTTCAAATATCGGATAAAAATTTTAACATTATGATTGGCATATTTAAATAACCTACATCTTGTCGAGATATAAATCCATTGTTATATCAGCCATTACTTATCATATATGTCGACGGCTTGTTGATGAGCATTCATGTTGATAACCTCAACGCTCGCTCACAAACTCTAGCACCCCTTACGATGTAAAATATTTTATTTATAAATTATTTCTGTTCTTTCAACCCGACTTGAAATGATAGAAATGTGCCACATCGCAAATCAGATGGGAAAAATCCATCGTTTGGGTATGATTGCATTTTTCCGTCAATTTTCAAAATAGCGAAGGTATCCCTGATCTCTAAAGGTATCTCTGATCGAACATCGAAAGTGTATGCGAACCGCAGGTTGGGAACCGCTGACCACATATTGCTACCTAAACTGTAACATTTAAAAAAGTTATTCCATGCGTTAAAGACTAGAGGTTTAGTAGAATGTAGTTCCCATAGTACAAATATGTCTATTGACATAGCAAATTTTGAGTAGATGTAAAATACATTCTCTAGTCTACGCTGCGTAGACAGTCTATGTCCTAGATTTTATCAGTGGGTTTGTAAGCAAAGAGTGTTAGTTTATTAGCGTTTCTGGTAAAATAATCGTTCATAAAATATGGCGAAAAAGACATTTTCAAGGAGATAGAGATTAGCGAAGTTCAAATCTACCGAACTCTGTTTCAAATTGGACCAATTAACAATATTCATTATTAATGGGTATTATTTTCTGCCATGGAGTTAACTTATCATTACTATGATAGTCACCATGAATTCCTCACCCTAGAGGTGAATCCTTGGAGCAATTGTTTAATAAATATTATTTTATTATTCCTTTGATCATTACTGGCGACCTGCAACCTGTGGGAAGCAACTTAAGAACGTTAATACCGCATCTTGTCCGTTTCTTGGATCGAAACCGAAGGACTTAGAATAATAGTATAATTCATTAGCAATAGTTTACTTCTATTGTTACCCTTCAGTCCTATGAATACAGTGTTTTGCTCCCCTCGTCCGCTTAGCTCCCAAAATTGTTCTCCTATCACTCGGTTAGCCCTTGTGCCCTAAAATTCTCTTTACCTTTCTTTCCTGCATTGGTTTCTTACTCATTCCTACCCAACCCTACACTCAGCATACCCAGTAACTTTTGCGTTAGTTTTTCCCTGTTTCATTCCTCTCGATTCTACCTTAGAATGCATTTTTTAGCACTCGTCTTTCAATTCATTCCTACTTAGCTTAAAATTTCTCCTATCTCAGTTTTACTCCCTCAACAGAAATCCTATTATTTGCAAACATTTTCAGAGCTTCCTACTTGACCAAACCCTCCTTTATTTTCTTTTCCATCCAACCCCGACCCCATGATAGCCGTATAGTTAAGATTCCGGAAGTACGAGAAATGAAATAAGGTATCAAATTCAAAGGAAAAACGGAGGTGAGAAATACTGAAGAGACCTGGAATGGAATTCCGAATCTGTCAGGCGGGTGATCCGATCAATTTAGCTATCTCGCAGAACAATCTCACTCCTTCCTTAGAAAAAACCCCTTTATTTGCCTCGGTCAGGCGTTATGGTGGAGGGTGCTGATTAGCTGAAGTCACCTCTCGCTAGGCTTACAAAGTTTCCCGAAAAACAGTGAGATTTTTCTGCGAATCGGAAAAACACCCGCCCGATAAGTGGGAGACCCAGATTCGATTCCAGGTCTCGTTAGACTTTCAACTTAGGTTGTCTTTTGGGTTTCAGGTGCACAACAATATGAGCATTATTATTTTCTTCCTTTACTGCAAGGTGTCGAAATAAAAATAAAATGGAGGAGCCACGCTGAGGAAAAAAACCTTCACGAATAATTATAACATTTCTTCGAAATATTATGGAATAATAATATTAAAAATTAATCTTGCACCACTATTATGATCCTCACAAATTCTTTAACTTTGTCAGTCATATTTTTCTTTTAAAAAATTGAGGTTACGTCTTCATTGCTAAAAAAATTAATTATGAAAGATAATAATTATGATCCTCACAAATTCTTTAACTTTATCAGCCATATTCTTCTTTAAAAAAGTTGAGGTTACGTCTTCATTGCTAAAAAAAATTAATTATGAAAGATAATAATGTATCATATTAATTGCTGTAAATTTGTCCATTGATATATTCGAGATAAATTATGAAAACTTACACTGGCGTCAATTGGTGCTTTTTGGATGCTACTATCAAGTGTATATCATAAAAGCTTTGTCATTCATAATTTTAACAGAGTAAGTTTATGGAAGGGAAGTCCCCTTCGCATCCTCTAAAATAAAAAATTATGAGGTTGGCTATTCAAATGAGAGAAATCACTTTAAATTCCATACTTCATTACCGAGAAATCATTATTATCATTAAATAAAAAATATATCCTCTAAAATATAAACAATTACGCTTAAATATTTGTATTACATTATCATTCCTTGAAGCTTTTAAGAAAAGACCGAACCTGAAAGCGAAATTTTCTCAAGCTGAATTGAAAGAGAGATCAAATTAAAGGTGGTTTCACAATCTAGGTATTTGGTGGATTAGAAAAAATTTTTTGTAGATTAAAAAGATTCCCGCCGTCGAAATATTGAACCATATAAATCCTTTACATTTTTCGTTTCTTTAGACCATTTTATCCTCTTGGGCCACCTTTAACTTTCATTCAAGACTGTCATAACCAACAAGTCATAGATTTCAATGTGACGTTGACATGTTTTGATTTTTCAGTAATTAAGTTAACAGAGTTGGGAATAGGTTGATGTAGGCGGATATTTTTATGGCTTTCTTTGACCGTGTTAAGAATGCTTTAGAATTTAGAGCTGGGGTGGCTTCTGATTAAAAAATCTTAACCGTATACCTTTTAATCAGTTAATCTTTTTCTCTTACCATTTTGAATTTATCCGGATTTGAGCCCCTTTTGTAACTAAACTTAAAATTTCGAATGAATTCAGAAGGAACTTATCCTCTTCAGTGAACATCAGACTTTTTCAAGTCCATTCTTCCTTGGGATTTTTCCTGGGTGCGCACCATCTTGCGCTAAATAACCCTTACCCGTTTTCTATGTTTCTCTAAGATAGGCTAAATTGGAGAGACGAAATATTTTCATACTGCCATATCGGTGAATAAATTATATTTTAATTAAATGTGAATTTGGTATTCTTCCAGCGATTTTTGTCGTTTCAGTAATAAAAAGAAATATTTTTTTAGACTTCAAGTGTTATGTAATATAATTTTAGCGTTCATTGACACGAACGTTTTGAATTATGAAGCAGTCCGCTATGTATTTATTTTAAAAACAGTTAATGAATGTTACAAATCAGCAGTAAATTTATCTCATATATAACAGTATATATGTCACTAATATATCTCAATTTCGCGGTATTCTTCAATATACTAACATTTTCCCCTAAAATCATCGTTGAAATATTACTCAAAACTATTTAAGCTAATCCTATTCTCTTTCCGCTAGTAAAGGTGGATCCTGCTGACATAATAAATTCTTTTTGATGCGCAATCCTGACTCGTTCAATGAATACTGATTTTATGTGTGAGTTAGTCATCTATTTGCTATCGAACTAAAAGTGATATAATCGCGAAAGAGTATATTGCTGCCGAAACTTACTCAACAGTTCAAAATAACTCAGGAGGAAACATAAAATCGCTTTAAACAGCGAATGTAGTTCTTTCGTGGGCCTTTTACTGCCGGCAAATTAAGGGAATTGGCTCAGTTTTGTAAAGAACGTATCACTTAGTAAGTATGATATCATTAATGTTGCCATCATACTCCTCCTATCCGATATTATTCAAATGAAAGTTCTGATTTTGTTACGTTTTTTCTCCTGTGAAATATTTTGCCTGCTTTAGTGGGGACTCAAATTGGCACACAAGATTAAAATGACTTTTGAGCATTGACGTATTTCTCTCGAAAACCTCGACTAGCAACAGATAAAATTGGATTAAAACTAGGTAATTGAAAAAATAACATAACAAAATTTGATTTTATTGAAAATCCAAACGAAATTTTACTTTAAATTAACGTCGAAAAAAGTGAAGAAAGCAGATTGTTTACACTCATTCCTCGTTTCCTCCGTGGGAGCCTCAGAAACTTGAACGCACGTTGTTTACATTGTACTTACTTTACAATAATTACAATTTACAAAAACGAGGAGAAAATATTTATCTAACGAGCTGCACAAATGCGCTCTAGTTAAAGTTCCCGTGTGATGACTCCGAGAAGGTGCGACACAAATCCATAAGTCGTTCATAAAATTTTAAGATGTGATATATATTTGACGTGCTTTCCTGGCTTATCATTCAGTGTTATATGAAACCCTGGAGGAGATATTCCGCTTCTAAGTTTGGGCTGATTAATGTACATCTTGGCAACTAATCTGTCTCAGGACTTAAATCAAGATTTTTTATTCGAATGCAAAGCTGTGATATTACATTCACATCCTTCAGCAATTTAAAAACGGATCATTCGGATCATTGGTTGTCATTAGATTGATTAGATGTTCCATTGAATGGAATACAGTGGTATCTTTAATTACGAAGCGCTTTACTCACAAACTATAATCTTCAATCGTACTTTATTTTGACCTCTAGATGCAAACTTAATTTCGAGATACTAACCAAAAAGCATGAATGTCATGTTGGAAAACTGGTTTCGACTTGTCAACAGTTTAAACAAATTCATTTCGTAAGTCGACGTACCATTGTATTGCGTCACATGGGAGCATCTCTCCTTAAACTTAGGCGGAATTCAATTGTTAAGTATATCTGCTTATTATTAGTAGTAGTATTGTTAAAAATGCTTCGACTGCTTTGGTCATTGGCACGTAGGCTCCCACCGGGTATCGAACCCGGGACCGCTTTCGCGGAAGTTGAACGCGTTGCCCACTTAGCTGTCCGGGACCCCCATATCTGCTTATTATTTTTACTGTTCGACTCAATTTAGTGGTTCGCATAAGAACTACCACAGAAGTAACTTAAGGATTTCGTTTTACCCATGACTATATCTGAAACGGTTACTGTTCGTGCATATTATTTTTACAACTGTTTTTACATCTGAAAATTTCATAAGCTTTCTGAACCAACGGACAATATGTTCTAAACCGTGGAGAAAACACGTTCCTGAGATTTCAAATAATAGGCCGTTTGAAATTAATCCTGTTTCAAGGGGAGTCTCAAAAGGAAACACGATTGATGCCTCGATGAAGAGTGAGTTATCCTGAGTCATATATTCCATGACTGTTGCGTGATGTCATGCGATGAACTTCGTCCAATTCTTCCCACGCCCACTTTTTTATTCCAACTCTTTCTTTACTTTTATCTCCTCTTTTATTTGTTTCTATTCTTAAAATCCCATCACCCTACCGATTTTAGGGTGTCCTAGTTGATGCTGGATTATCAGCTTGGACGACACCTTAAACAACGATGGATATGTGTACCATTTTACACCTCTCGCTAGCCATTTTAAATAGTTACTTCAGTCTTTCTAGAATTTTTCTATCAGTAGATGAACTCGCTATTTTCTTATCAAGCGATTAGGCATCGTTAAAATAGTATTTCATGGTCTTTAATTTTCAACCTATCTATAGATAACAAAATATCGAACCTTTCTTTCTTTTGTTGATAATGATTTGAAGTTTGAATAAATAAATAATTCAACAAATATGTTTCTCTTTGAATCAAGCAATGGGTTATATCAGTGTTTTCCAACCGTTTGTTGGGTGGCCGCAGTAGTGGGACTTACGAACTTGTTCGGTGGGACTCGAGCAGGTTGGTGTTTTATTTGATTCGTTTTGTTTTTATTTTTCTTATGTTTTGCTAAATTGCAAATAAGTCTTCCAATAGTCTCACTGCATTCACCTAAAAATTAAACATTACAACTATGTACTAACTATAACTTACTAAACAACGTATAATATTAACTTGTATCTCTTAGCAAACGAACTCTTTGCTCCTTGGTGGGACTTTGTTGTCCTGAGGACGCGGAAAGTGGTATTTGAGACCATAAAAGTTGAGTATAAACTCCAGGTTTTCTGGCCCAACATTGTGGAACGCTTTTTCAATCAAGTCAGGGATGTGCTTCGTATTTTCCTCGGAATTATTCGAATTTATTTAATACAACCGGTTTCGACTATGACGGTCGTATTAAATAAATTTCGTGGAAAATACGATTGTGTCGTATGATGAATATTATTTGTTTTATAAAGGTTGGAAAACACTGTTTTGTATGATATTGATTAGTATATGATAAAAAATTAGCATTTAGAAAGTACAAAATGCATGACAAGAAAATGAAGAAATTAAAGGAATAGTTAGCGAATTTTTGATCGGCATTAATAAACGAACTAATGACACAATCAACTCAAACGCAATCCTTTAAAGATCAAGTAAATGCTTTCGATGCCTTTATAATAGTCAAATTTCTTGCTTTCTTGGAATTCAAAAACTTTTATGGAAATTAAAATATTTACTATCATCTAAAAACTTCTTTTTTACATCTGTGTGTGTCTTTTATTTTTCCCTTTCTTTTTTTGTTTTTTTGAAAGCTTCCTTCTTCTAAACAGTACTGATAAACCTTCGTTATCCCAATTAAATGCTCAAGAAACTGTCTTGATACAAATCATTTGTTTACTGTAAATATTACAACAGTAACATATTCTATTCTTAAATTATTTACAATAATTTACGTAGTTTAGAAAGGACTGCGAAACTTGAGCTGGCTGATACTCGAACGAATAAGAACTGTCAATTACAGGAATGAAGACATTATTTGCTTCTTCGACAGATATTAAGGTTTTAATTTATCGGTCCGGTGCTTTCGGTTGAAGAATACTTTCGTATATCAAAGATGGGAAAATTAGTATAGAATTTAAATGCCGTGAAACAGAACGCAGTAAATTCTATTCGAAGAGAAAATTTTCAAGCTATTTATCAGCTGTATTTTATGAGTTTGTGAACTTAAAATCTCCTTAACCCTATTTGCGACAAGAATATCTCAAGATTTAGAAATTTCTTTCTTATTTTATCGCGTAACTTTCTTCTTTCTACTCTGATTTGTTATTCATAAATGTTTCGTCACTTTATTATTGTATTTTTACATTTGAAAAACACGAGGTAGTATCTTTCCTAAGAAAAGAATGTAATTGTTGAAAGAAAAGCTGATTTTTTGGCGTAATCCGTCTTAGTTGAAGTAATATGTATAATATTTTAAATTTAATTTCACTGTATAAATAAACGGTATCAGAGCAAATAAGGATAATAATAGGAAATGATTGATATCGAATATTGTGCGAAAGTATGGCAAAAGTTTCTGTTGTAGCTTAGCCATGATGATGGATGGTAAATTTTGCAATTAAAAATATTTTTGAATAAACAACTTTCATA
This sequence comes from Ladona fulva, assembly GCA_000376725.2. Classification (NCBI taxonomy): domain Eukaryota; kingdom Metazoa; phylum Arthropoda; class Insecta; order Odonata; family Libellulidae; genus Ladona; species Ladona fulva. Next base: position 2,438,656 of record KZ308189.1, read on the forward strand.
CACATCAATTTCTCGGCCTTGTAAATTCTCGGAAATTAAAAAACGGACACAACCTGTAAATGTGTACATAAAACGTTTTATGTTGATACGTGTCCAGGCTCATTTGAGCGTTGTTATTTCGCTGCAGGGTACGTGATTTTTTTTGTTGAAATGTTATCTTTTAAACGGAAATGAATATTCTGCGAAAAATGTTCGCAATGGAGGCTCCAGAAATTATGGTGAATGAAATATAGAAGCTCACTGAGGTTGCATATAAGTTCATCCCTTGCATGGGCTTGCTATTGAAAGCGATTTCCTGGAATGCACCATAGAGACAAATTAGGCAGTCAGTAGAAAATTACGATCATATTGTAGTTGTAATGTCAACTTTCATCCCTTTATTACTGATCGTGAAATATAAATTAATGAGGTATTTAACTTTTCAAAATAAACTCTCATCTTCGCCAAACTTTTACCCATAATCAGAAAGAGGTTGATGAAATTATCGAGGTGATGGTTTTGATACTGACAGAAAATCGCCCATAAGTAGTTACACTTGGGGAGGCTTTTATTCCGAAAATTAACTGGGTGTTTGATGGAGATATCATTAATTATCGTTGGAATTTAACTTCTACTGTAGGGTAAATTCAACAATCGGAAGATAAAAGCGTTTTACTCCTTGAGGGCTCTAAAGTTTATCCTCATCTTCGATTTTGTCTGTATGATAACAGTCAGCCATTACAACTGTAGTCATTTAAGGTGTAAAATACTTTCTTACTCCTCTAAATAATTGTTCCATTGGATTCTGGTGGTGATTACATATTAAGATATCGTTCATCGCATGGGAAAGATGATTAAAATACATTACAAGAAGGCCTCGTCTTTCGGGGCTTTATCTTCCGCTCTTTCGCGGTATATCATTTGTCCCAAGGAAGAATGGACTTGAAAAAAGTCTGACGGGACCGGGAATCGAACCCGGGTCTCCCAATTGCCGGTCGGGTGCTCTGTCCGTTGAGCTATCCCGGCAGAACATTTCTCCAAGCCATTCGGGAGAATTTTTCCTAAGTGCGCACCATCTTGCGCAAAGTCATCCTTACCCATTTTCGTTTGTTTACAACCAGAAGGGGGTTTCCTTTCCGTCACTTTGTGTGGCCGATACTTCAATGAAGCTAGACCGCGAACGATGCCGCCATGCGGACGAACTCGCAGCGTCCTTGCCCACAAAGTATCCCGAATGGAATTGGGTTCGATTCCCGGTCCCGTCAGACTTTTTTCAAGTCCATTCTTCCTTGGGAAATTTATAAACTTGAAACGTCCAGGAAAGCAGCTCCATATAAAGGCGTGAAATGGTAATTCAGTGTTAAGAATACCTACCCGGAAAGTGAGACACCTGGGTTCGAGTCCCAGTCATATCGCCATTTTTCACTCATGTTTATCCTTGGAATTCAACCGCACCGCTTTTCCGTGCTATGTAATTTCCTTTCCAACATACTAGCTTCAGATAACACAATTATTGCATCCACTAACTTCCCCAGTGGAAAATAACTAGCTTCTTCAACGTTTCCGTCCGCATCATCTCATATTTTTATCATTCGTATTATTTCACTTCTTTCATGTAGAAAGAAATTCTTCTAATCAGATCTCTCGTCCATAAATTTTATAGCTATCCTTTTTCCTATTTTCAACTATTACGAGTGTAAAGGAAAATTATTTTTATCCATTTCTTGTCTTTCGCAAAATTTCAGGAACGTAACCCTCACAAAATACGAGGTCTGCGAGGATTACGTCTTTGTTTTGGCGAGATTGAGACTAAAATGTTTACTCTTACACCCAACTTTAATGAATCACTGAAGTATTTAGATTCCGAATCCTATAACTGTTATCTTTTATAACACAGCTAAAATATTGAATATACGTAATTTATGATGGTAATTTTAAGGTGTATGGCCATTTACAAATTGCTCAGCAGTTTCGTATAAACATTTTTGTGTATAATATCTGCATGCACACACCACCAAAGAGGGGGATACCGCGGAGGCCTAGCATCCACGGAATCTATCCACGAACTCCACAGGTTCGTGTATAGGGTAACTTTTCCAAGGCTTTTTGGGGGTTCTTTTTCCCTTCCAATTCAGGAGGGTAACTGTTCTATTTTGCAGATGGAAAACAATACATGCGAAATTTTGTTGGTCTAATATTTTTCTTCGTTTATTAAACATTAATAATCATTTAGAGAAAGCAGGGAAGAGGTGGGTCCTTGATTGCCAAGTGGTTAAGTTCGTACGCCTCAGGTAAAAATGGTCTCTACTAGTAGTTTGAGTTCCGATGAAGGGCCGTAAGTGCGGAATGACCTCAACTGTCGAAGCACTTTTGAAAATACTGCTACAGAGAGGCATTTCTACCTTAGGTAGATGTTCGGCCCTGCTTATATTCATCTACTAGAGAATAAAGCACATTTTTTCAGAACCAAATCTTCAGGTAATCACTGAAATTACAGAAGTAGCCGTCGTGCAGTTTTGAAATATCAAAAAAATGTTTTAAGCGTTGCATAACCACAAACGCCACTTAATTGATAATAACCTTCCTTGTAAAGACACTTAAAAAATGGTACTGTTTCCACACAATTGTGTGGAAAAAGACATTTATATTTCATCGTCAGCATATAGCCTCATATATATTTCAGTGTTCCATCACCATTACTATTTTTTCTGTTGTAAGAACTGAGTTTTCTGTTGAATTGTTATGACTTACGAACGAAATATCGTCGTTGAATTTCTTTCTTCCCTACTTGATGAACTCACGAAAGCTCTTACATTTGATGAATGGTATACTAATTTTTTTTTGGAAATATTCCACTTGAAAATGATTCATTTTATTCGGGTATTTTTCTATAAGGAACCACGTAAAACTGTCCTGTATAAAAAATTTATAAACAAAACCTAATTTTTTCTTTCCCAAATTTCCAATTTTTTTTAAATTTAGTGTAGTTCAGGCTAATACTGAAGGAATAAAAATTTGATGAAAATTCTTATTCCTTTCATGGAAGTTAGTTTAGAATCAAAGTCAGAAATGACGTGGAATTATGAAAATCTTGCCTAAGCCAAATTTCAGAAAGTTTTATCCGTTCATCTCCCTCACTTAATTATTAACTTAGATCAGCCGCGTTTATAGATGGTAAAATCATTGCTGATGTAATGTTTCTATCGTCCCATTTTGAGTCACTCTTTTGATGGAAAAAGTTGAAAATTAAATATAAAAATCCCAAACATTCCTGAGTTTTTAATTTTTACTAATGCTATCGTAATTATTTAATACTTCGTGCGATTAAGTTATTATGTTAAAGATAATCTTTACTTGACTATGATTTTGCGATTACTCTTTGTGGGTAAATAGAGGTGGATAGCTCTTTGTGATACATGCAGATAAATGCAGTGGCTGATTTGCGGATAAATACGTAACTTTGAAATACAGTAACGGAGTTTAAAATTATTTACTTCCGGATTTCAGTTTTATTTCTTAATATTTATTTTTTTAGTTCAGTCTTAGGAGAANTAATACTTTTCCCTGCAAGAAATATATTTAATTCATTCCTTTATAATATATTTATTTCTTGTAATATTATTTGATTGTTAGTGGTGCTTAAGATCATTTAATTATCTGAACTCGACACATTAAATTTAATTATAGCCAACAGTTGTTGATGTAACTTAATTTTTAGGATCATATGGCTTTATTTTAGCTTTTTGACAAAACAATTTTGTCTCTCACAAAGAGGTAGCTAGTTATCTTTATCTTAACTAGTAAATTTATTGTATACATTATCTAAATTATTTGCATTTGGCTGTAAAATGTATAGAAAGATTCTAGAAATTCTTTTCACTATTTGCAGTTAGCAAGTTTGAGGTTGCATACTCCTCATTGTTCTCTTATGATTTCTGATATCAGTATATGTAACATGCCTTGAGAAACTTACTTTTATTTATAATTAAGGATTTCATGTGCTTGCTAAGCTTAAACCTAAGACCGGTTTAGATTTATCTCACTAGTATCCTGAATAGATAAGTATTTGCTACCTTTTTTGTTGAAACAGCCTTATTCAGTAATGGTATCTTTTTGCATTGGAAGGTCATAACTACCATTCAGGTGAAAAAGATAGGCCAAATGTAAAATCATTTATCTTCTCTTGAGATGTATATTAAAATATTTTTGAATTTTTTTACCTGCTGTCAGTAATAAGTTTGGGAAAAAATTATTCAAACACTAGAATTTATTTCAAAAGGAAAAATAAGTGCATTGAATGCCCAAAAATACTAAACGTGGCCTAAAGGCTACAGGTCCCCATCTCTAGCCTTACTCATTCTCAGAGTATAAGGTTGCTCAGTGTGGCATACTTGGAATCAGTTCAGTAATACATTTATAGTATTTTATCATTAAGTATGCTACTGTTAAAATTGTTATGAGTTCATTATTTTTAACAAAAACGCCCCATTTTACAATGATTTATATTTTCAAATATTGGGCGGAGTTAGATTAATTTAATGCCAAAACTAAAGTAATCTTGATTCCGAAACTGGGATGAAAGAAGAAACCCGATTGCAAAATTACTTCATCCTCTGGAAAAACTGGAAAATTAACTGTGATAATGACGATTGTGTAGGTGTACCAAATTAGTTAAATCTCCATCTAAAATTCTCTTAGCTGTTTCTCTGTTAACGAATTTTTCTGTAGATTTTGGGAAATGCTCGGGTTTAGATAAGATCAGACTCTTATCTGATAGCACTTAAGAACAGAAATATCATCTCATGTTATGACACAGAATCTTAAAATAAAATTTTTTTATGTTTCCTCTGAATTCAATGTATATATATATTATCATCATCATCATCAGCCATTTTCAATTCGATGTCGGATTTAGGCCTCTCCAAGCGCTTTCCAATTCTCTCTCTATTCTGAGCTTCTCGTTGTCATGTTACCCCTAAATACTGAATGGTATCACTGTTCTATCGGTCCCTTTGTCTTCTTCTTGGTCGCTTCACATCTCTTGGTATCCAGTTCAGAACTGCTGATGTCCATCGGTTGTCGTTTCTCCTTGCATCTTCCTAACCCAGGTGTTGCGATTCCTGTCTCTTCTTGTGATTCCAAGCATACATCGTTCCATACTTCTTTGTGTAGTCTGAAGTCGCTGGGCTATTGCTGCGTTTAACACCCATGTTTCACTTCCATATGTCAAAACTGGTAGAATGGATTGGTTGAAGACATTTTATTATAATCGAAATTAATATTAATCGATCTAAGGTTCGACAATATGCAAAAAAATTCTGCAAAAAGATTGGTAAACAATCTTAATATTAAAAAAAATATATATCCTAAGGAGGATTTTGACAGAGACTAACCAGATATAATTTGCTAAAATTGGTTAAATTTAAACAAAATGCGTTCTTATAAGTTGTCCTAAATTATTTTATTGCCTCTTAAAGTGCACTAAGGATCAGTAGGTTAATTTAACAGTCAACAAGAGTCAAGAGATGTTGAGTTGGGGATTATATTCATAAGGGTATGTCATTTTGTAGCCTATCTTTTTATTTTAAATTTTTTAGCAACATTGAGAACTGGCCTAGGAAACATTGTATTATCACTTTCAGTAAAATATAAATGTGATAAAGATGATTGAGCAAAATTTTAATGATTACAGTGCCAAAAATTTTTCTTGGAATGACTTTATCTGACTTTAACATGTTCGCTGCCCAACAGAAATTTAAAGTCCACCCAATACCAATATAAAAAAAATATGGAGCTATCCAAAGGCCCAAAGAAAGAGGGAAACTAAACAAAGAGGCCCAGTGGATGTGAGCGCATAGGAAACTGAAGCCTGCGCGTGGCCACTATAGTGGCTTTGGGCCTCCCGTGGGGGTTACCAATGACCACTATAGTGGCCATGGGTGCTGAATGTGTTAAGCGAAGTTTGTGTACAACTAGATTCGTACCTTATGTGTAGCCTTTGATTTTTGTCTGAACTGATAAGGTCTTATATACCATTAAAATGATGGATAATATTAGAGACTGATTCATTTTATTTTCCATGGTATATGTAATCTTAATGCCTGAAGAATTATAGTTAATTTACTTTTTCTATCTTTCACAGGGTCCTGAGTATTGCACTCCATCCCGACAGAATGCCTCAACTTGCATTCCGTGGATGTCCACCTTGTAATGAGATTGAACCGATAGCTCGAAGACATCGAGTATACCGTTTATTTGTGACCAGCTAGCAAATTGTTGTGACAGTTTATGTGATATTACATAATAGTTCAAAGAGATTGGTTTTTGGCTTCTTGGATAACAAGAGAAGATTCTTTATTTTTTGCTTTTCTGCTATACTATTTTCAATCAATGGAAAATATCTTCACAACTGTACTATACCTCATAACTTGTCTTCTTTCATTTCATTGAAGCTTATTGAGTGTTCTACTTTCATAATCATATTTATGGTTAAACCTTAATACAAACCTATCTTACAAACATGAAATTGTTCCATTAACTCAGTTCTACTTTATGAGAATATTTACAATTCTCCATTTCATAGTTAATGAGTTAGAAGCCAAATTTAAACAAAAACTCTCTTTATTATTAACTTTGACTCAATCAATTTTTTAGTATGAATTGAAAAATTTCATTTTTATTACAATTAATACTTTTCCCTGCAAGAAATATATTTAATTCATTCCTTTATAATATATTTATTTCTTGTAATATTATTTGATTGTTAGTGGTGCTTAAGATCATTTAATTATCTGAACTCGACACATTAAATTTAATTATAGCCAACAGTTGTTGATGTAACTTAATTTTTAGGATCATATGGCTTTATTTTAGCTTTTTGACAAAACAATTTTGTCTCTCACAAAGAGGTAGCTAGTTATCTTTATCTTAACTAGTAAATTTATTGTATACATTATCTAAATTATTTGCATTTGGCTGTAAAATGTATAGAAAGATTCTAGAAATTCTTTTCACTATTTGCANTTTTATTTGTGATTATTTTATTAGTGAGGGTGTTTTAGCCCAACAAGTTGGGAATAATTAGCCTATTGAGAAATCTCTCTATTCGAATACATCATGGAGAATACATTTATTACACTATGTAAATTAGAAAATAGTATGATAAAAAAGAATTTATGTGTGCTTCATATTGATTTTACTGAAATAAAATTGATGGTTTTCATTCATCAATAAGTTTTATGGGAAGTCATGAAATATGACATTTCATGCTGTCTATAGTGATGACTAGTAAAGGTTGAGGATAAGATGGTTAGGAGTGACAATAAGAATGCAATGGAGCACAAAATTAAGAATGGTAAAATATTAAAACTAAAAGGAGGATAATATAAATTATTATTTCAATAAAATCACTTCATCTACTGAAGATGGATAATAGACTTTTGAACTGCAAATGTAAAATTGGACAGTTAATCTGATATTGTAATATAATGTAATCCCATTCTAGTACCTGAGGTTAATTTTTCTGTAGTTTTACTGGATTGTATTTTACTCCTATTACATTCTGCTCTTAGTATCTACATTTTTCTTTGTGTATACAATTTTATTCTCACATTCTAATTTGCCTTACTGTATTTCCTTAAGATAGACGTGAATAGAGAGATGACTAGAACCCAGGTCTCCAATTTTCTAGGCAGGTATTCTAACTACTAGATTACCATGCCACATGTCTTCTACTCTGTAACAGGATACTTTGTAAGCAAGTGGCTACACATAGTGGCACAAACCACTGCTGGAAATCCTCGCAGCTAGCTCAAAAGACTTTGTGAGCTGGCTGCCTTGTTGAGAATCTCTGGAAGTAGTTGATGCTGCTATGTAGAGTGCCATTTACCTTGCTCACAAAGCATCCCGTTAAAAGAGAGGAAGAGACGGTCTAAAAAGTGGCCCTTTGGGTATGCACATAAACTTGTATAGGCCAAAATGTAAATGTTTACGGAATCAGATGCTCTTGTTTATGAGGATTATTTGGCTTTAGGAACACATTCCTGTTATTCATTAATAATTCATATTTTCCAAAGAAAATCTGTCAATAACCACTACATCTTTTTAGTTTTAGAAAAAGATTAGTTCAGTTTTAGGTATGTAGAACTTACTCTCTGCCATCAAAATTGTAAGTTTTCACATACTCCACCTGATGGAGGCATACAGCAAGAGGATTTAAGTTCATTTAATGAATGTATCATATATATGTTAGTTTGAACCAGTTTAAAAAAATTTCTATCTTTACAGGAAATTAATAGAGAATTTTGGTTTTCTTATATTATCATCCGATTATTTCCTTTTTAAGTATCATATATTATCAGCTAAATTTTATTTTACTGAAATTAGTTCTCAATATGTAGTTATGCATTTTTCAACTTTTATTTTTGTACTCTTTAATTTATTAAATTTTTACTTATTTATACTTCATCCTTTCTCTGTATGTATAATATATAACTATATTTTGTGAAAATATAGTAGAAGATTGTTTATTTCTGTGAATGTTGATTAATTTCTTATTTTCTCCTTTTTTATGGGAAAGAAAATTGCCACTGTGGTGATTTTCTACTATTACAAGACTTTATTTTTGTACATAGAGAGTCACTAATTAATCACTGCTTATTTCAGCATCTAAATAAGCTGATTTGCCTCTAGAGTATTTCTTTAAAAGTATACTTTGATTTTACTGTATGTTAAAATTCAGAAAAATCCTGTCATGCCAATTATTCTATCAACATTTTTTGATTTTATTCATGAACAGGGAGAGGATTGCACATCTTCAATGGTGCTACCATTTAGCTTTACTTTGCTGAGAGGTACATTATCATTTCTTTCCCTATTTGGAAAGGAACATAGGTTTACTTTGCACTTTGAGACTACTGAAAACCTTAATCATTTAATTTGAAACAAATTAATTTTATATGAGGTTTATAAATATTATGATGAAATTATTATTTGTGCTACCTAGTCTGAAGACATAAGATTTGGTATAGGTAATCCAAACTACATAATCAGTACTACTTCTTCATACTTAGAAATGAGGAAGTAGTATCATTAGCTTACTATAATGGCTTTGGAGTAATTATCTTTGTTCTTGAATGGCCTCAGCATTACTTCATGATACTGAACAAATCCCATCACCTCAACTATACAGTTCAATAGCATATGACTTATTGTAAACATATATTTCAATACAGTAACTATCTCATCTTTTTCACATCACTAGTTTTAGAGTTTAAAAATGATATTAATGAATTACACTTCATGGAAGATCTTTTGAAAGCTCTGATATCCATTCTGAAAATTGAATACAATATGTTTTTTTTATCCATAAAATATTCTCAAAAGAAATGTTGACATAACTTTAATCCTAAGATTTGAGACATTCAAATTCAAAATTAAAAATTAATTTCACCCANAGAATTTTGGTTTTCTTATATTATCATCCGATTATTTCCTTTTTAAGTATCATATATTATCAGCTAAATTTTATTTTACTGAAATTAGCATTAATTTGTTATGTTTTCATCCATATTTCAGGAGGACAAAATCTTTTAATAACTTCAATTCCTAGCCATTTAATTAATCATATGTTACTTTGTGATATAATGTCAAGTTCTTTGAGATGTTATATTATTTTGAAAAATAATATCTCCTTTGAGTTTTCAGTAGTTCTTTAAAAGATATTGATCCAAATTTGACTCCCTGTAGCATGTGCCCCAATTAAATATATATGCTGACATATAAGATAAATACATGTAGTATTAGAAGATATAAAATTAGAAATGATGTATAAACATGAAAAGTGCTAAATAATCAAGGGAACTAATTATGAATGAAAGGTACTTTTCTGCTACTTAACTAATAAGTTTAATTTTCTGTTAACTAAAACTCTAATTATGGTGGTTTGATTTATCTCTGAGCAATGAGCAGATCATGTGGGACTGGAAAACTGTCAAAACAGCTTTAAAATCATGTCATTATCATAAGAGCTTTTGTAGAAATATCAGGAGGTATTCAGTACAGTGGAATTTATATACAAAGAAAGAGACACAATGATCCTAACTTCAACAATAATTATTACATTCATTTAATTGGAATTGTAAAAATTATATTATTATAATAAAATTATATTAAAATAAAATTATATTCATTCTCTTCATTATGCATACTGATTGTGTCAGAGAAAATGAATAAGAGGAATAGTATAAAACTTAAGCTTAGATACAGTCTTATATCAAGATAGGTAATTTTCAATTAAGTTATCTATATTACACTATAAGAGAAAATTCTTACTTTTACCTCAGGTGAGCGGCAAGTTTTTTGAATGTATCTTTAATTATATGGGTTAAGTCTTTCTCTTGGTTAAGTAAATGCTTTGTCAGATGCTTGGGAGAAATCAAAAAGAAACATAGTTTCTACTTGTCCCTATCAAGGGGAAACATTTTTACTTTACTTGGATCCAAGATCAAATTGATATGCTGAGATCTGAGAGATATTCTACTATGTGAGGTGTTGCAATAAAACAGATTCTACTTCTACCTTAATTCCTTTTTAAAATTAATTATTCTATTGCTATTTGTCATAAGCTCATCCTCCAGGCTGTATTCATAATAGGTTATCTTTTGCAAGATATATTTATGTTATTATGAATTTATGAACTCATTTTTTATTTGGTTATTATTTATGAATTTAGAAATTTTTACAAGGCATATTTATGTTTCCTAAAATATAGCTCAATAAAAACCAGAGTTCAAGCTGTTCACTTATGAGAGATGTGCAATAAAAAGCAGTATTTATGTCTGTAGCAGCCTTGATTAATAGAGAATGGGTTCCTTGATTAATAGAGTGATTGCACTGGATGAAATTCCATGAAAAGTAGGAGAATACCATGACTGCATTTGCACATATATACCTTGGATAGAGCAGAGACTTGGATGGAATCCATCCATTACTCAGAGAGTTTTAGGGTGTTTGCAAATAGGAGATAGAAGAAAATATTGAGGATAGATGATGAGGTAATTCAACAAAATGTTATGTAGATTAGGAAATTGGTATAAATGTAGAGCTTAGCCAATGAGCTAAGGTAAATTAAGGAGAGAAACCTACTGAATAACCTTAGATGATGTAAGAAGTGATTGAAGGAAAGCTTTAAGGTAATTCTGGTATGGCTCGGAAAAAGTTTCAGGCAGTAGATAATCTTTCAAAGAACTAACTGTGTAATTAGAATCACACAAGACTAGGAGGAAATAGGAGACAATGGAAAGATTAGTATTTAACTGGGGGTATTTCATGAGTACATTACTGTAGTAAACTGCTTTCATAGAACATTAAAGTTACCATTTCTATATTCATTTCAGAAGTAAATTTAACAATTTTATGTTGCAATTTATGTTTATTAAATTTATAGTATAAGCATGCTAATACTGTTGAAGCATTAATATTAAGAGAACTGTCTAATATATTGGAACACAAAACCTTACAATGTGAATGGGAACAGATGAATAATGATTGAGATTTTCTGGCATCAGAAAGTTCTGAAAGAGAATAAAGAATCAAGTTTTCTGTAAATAGAAGTGCATTAACAACCTAGAAAATATCTCATTTTATCTTACTTTTACTGCAATTGCCAAAATAATCTCCAATTTATCCATAGTTGATGCATTCCTTAATCAACATGCTTCTCTAATAAGACACTTTAAAATTATCATCAAATTAAGTGGCAATTCTTTTCTATTTGGTAAATTTGTGTAATAGGGTGTCTAGGGTTTCCATTCTCTTATTATTTTAGTGGGTAATATATCTATAAATTACATTAATTTTCAGCATAGCTCAAATATATTTTGCTATCTGCTAATTTTATTGATTTATCTTCAAATCCGCCTGCTATCAAGCAACCATTGCTTATGATAGCCTTTCTTTGAACTACTTTCTTACAAAACTTATTTCTTTACAAAACTCAGTCTGAGGAATTTTATTTAGGAAGACATCATTCATCCATTTTCTTTCTATCTCTCTCACTTGAGTTTAGGCTATTTCCTTTGGTTGAAGCCCTACAGAATCAATAAAACTGAAAAATTCAAATTCTTATTGAATGTTATTATGTTTACAGTAAACACCAATGCCATCCATAGCTTCTTTTCCTTTACTATTACATATTGTATGTTAGATGTAAAATAAAATTGAAGGCCAATATATTCCATTTTAATTAAACAAATTGTTTATATAGATCTCCACTACTTTTATCTGTTGTGATTGAGCTTCTATCAGCAAGGAATCATAGATACTTGTTAGAAATGTGTAACCATTCTCTGCCAGCATTTAAAAAGTATTCATTCATTATAAATTTCCTTTAATTATTATTGGATGGAACAAATGAGAGTTAATCTGGTCTCTCACACAAATGACAATTTATCTATATATTTGAAGAATATTGAATGGGGATAGTATGTTTCAATCTTTGATAATATTCTGTTTCTTATAACATTGCACATCTGCACCTTCTCAAGGGGTATGAATTTTATTATTATTCTGATATTTTGGTGTGCTTTTAGTCTTTCAAAGTGTTTCCCATGTAATTGTATAGCAGTTTATTGATATCCCTGATATAAACAGTTTTACTCGTGCAGCATCATATTACTTGATATTATTATGCCCATATTTTTATAAAGATGTAACAATTAAAGGTATCTTAAATGTATTATCAGACATTTGATTCCTTTCAATGAAAATTGTCACTCATCTATATTTATTTGAATCCTCTATTTAGATCTTATTTGATTATTCTGGAAAGAAGGCTTTTGCTGTAATTATCCATGTTGACTGTGTTCGGGCACACAGCGTTGTTTGTCGAAGGACGACGACGTTTTACGCTTCCGACCTGAAGAAGCCAGCAGAAGCGCTGGAGAAACGTCGTCGTCCTTCGACAAACAACGCTGTGTGCCCGAAAGCAGTCAACATTATTTGATTATTCATTAAAGGATAAGAATATTCATGGAGACTACTTGAAAGCATTCTTATCCATGATCTATGTCTGCCAAAGTTCCCATAAATTGATTAAGAAGAAGTAGATTAGTAAACCTATCTCTCTTGACTAGCAGATGTATAGATAAAATGTTTTGGACGAGAAAAAGAAATTTACGACAGTAAAAATAAAGCTCTAGTAGAAAATGGTTCTCAATTTTCAGAGAAAGAAAAAAGTTATTCATGGTAATGTGCAAATTCAGATATAGATTCTTTTTAGTTATTTCTACTTTAAGGAATGCTTTGTGGAATCTAATTTCCTTGAACAATAAAGGGAGTCATGTAAATAGATTCAGAAACATAGCTTAAGGATGGATACTGCATCTTGTTATATTTTCTTTGTACCTTTTGGGCCTTTTGCCTGTGTTGAATTTATGTAAAATATCTTAAATCTTTAATTTTAAAGATCTGTAATTGATTGATCACCTCTATGATAATTCTTCCTCCTTTCTTTTTATACATGCCTATGTTGCGTGATACTTACTAAGAAGCATTTGATAATGACCAATTGGTCAAATTCCCTACATCCCTTGTTTTATAATGAACCTCCTGCGCCCCTCAAAACAAAAGATGGCTTATTTTTTAAAATTGATGTCAACCTTTTATCACATAAAGCAAGTAATGATTTTATCATTATTGGCACAAAAAAGGGCATTAATTAAAGATACTGTCTCAGATGTAACTTTGTGGGATTCTTTCATTATATTGAAATAAGAAATCATGTGGTAAATTCCACATAAACTTTAGTATACAACCGGTTTCATTGCCACTTGACATCATAAGATACACTAAACACGTGAATTCAGGTTAAATGTCATAAAGATAGGGGGGGAAGGAGGGTAAAGTAACCTCCCTCCCTGAAGGCTGGGAACTATGTTACAAAGTATGACATCAGTCTTTTAAAATTAAATTAGCATTATCTAGTACATGCAGTTGGGTTATTAAATTACTTTAGGAATATCCAGTAATGGAGAATCAGACATAAACTGTTATTCATTAACAATTTTAGAGTCTTTTCTAATATTTCTCTTCAAGTCAAGAAAATGATCATTTCTATTCTAAACTTTCAGATGACCAAGTGGGTATATTTGAGTATTTCACCAAAAGCATTGCTTAAGCAAACAGTACTTTCATCTTACCAGAATCAATCAAAATACAACTTTCTTGATTGACTACTTTTGAAAAATGAAAATAGAGAATGAAATGACAAAGCACAATAATAAAACACAAAATATATTAACTGTTTAATGTAACTTCATTGATGAAGACTCCTAAGAAATTGAAAACTAAACAAATTCTTTGATGTGATGATTTCAGTGGCCCAGCCAGGATGTCTATGCTTGGGTTTTGGTAATTGAGAAAACATAAATGCCTACCATCCAGGGGCATATGACATTTTCTCACATTCATCATACATACATATAAAAAGCAAACGTCTGTCCGTCCTCCTATTTATCTCAGAATCGGCTTGATTCAGAGATATGAAACAAACTGCATTGTGTTTCTACGATGCTGAAACCTACAGGGAAACTATTCTCATCTCTGTAAAGGCCCGGGTTCGAACCCAGGAGCACAAAATACGTTTCCATAAGAGATGTACGTAAATTACGTTTCATGACTTGCAGAGGTCGTTTCTTTTACAAAATTAAATTAGAAACAATGGTCCTACGAAATTGAGACAAGGTTCACAAGAAAGGAAAATAATCATACAATCTTATTTTAGTCGTGAATCATTAATATAAATTCGAAATTGCGAGAACCTTCATAAAATAGACGTAAGTTTCGTAAAATTTTTCGGAATTAAACAAACCATCCCTTTGATGACCAAGGCGATTTTTGAACTTTGATTTCATGAGATTTCCCGTATTAATGCACGGGGATAATCGGTTAGTATACCTTTCCATAAGAAATGTACGTAAAATAGGTTTTCGTTACCTGCAGAGG
>KZ308189.1:2454773-2519682 GCA_000376725.2 Ladona fulva
CCAAGTTGATTCGAAGTTTTCAATCAAGTTAATGTTCTCACAAAACGCAATAAACAGGATATGTAAATTGCAACGCGAAAAAATCCGCTTTTCGCAACAACTGTCGTGCGTAATTCTTGACTAAATAATACCTAAGCTTTTTTTTTAACCCACCGTGACCCGTGAATATAGATAAAATAAATATTTATTTTATATTTTACTGAATTAAAATATGTATTTGCAAAATGAAGTAAAAAATAAAACTCCGAAAATTTAGAAAATTAAAAAAGCTTGCGGTATTTGAAGAACATATAGTAATGGAAATGCTGATAATCGTTATATGGAAATATATGATCTCTTTAGTACTATTTAATGCTAACTTAAAGCAGTTTACTATTGGTTTTGCGCAGTTCATTCTGAATGAATCTGAAAGAGAAAGGAGAATGTTTTAGGTGAGTTTGAAAGAATTAATAATGTAAAATCCTTCCACTTATTGTGTAATATCTTGAAAATATTTTTTTGCAGATTTTAATAAAGTGCTTTGCACGCAAGCGTTTTTAACATATTTCATAATGTACTTAGTTTGTACCTATATCTTTACGTCCGTCATAAATTAAATTATGTCTATATCTATACATACATCATGTCTTCCAGTAATTCCTTTACAGAGTTTTTGCTGTAGTTCTGATGTCGATGGCTCTACGTATTTTTTAACTTTCCTTTTGAATTACTGTGATGGATTTTTCTGCGAGTTTGTCTTTCTATGAACGCCCTTCTACTCGTATATCTTTTCACCTTAGGATATATTCTTCTTTAAACAATTAAGGCATTTACCCCGAATGTGCTAAGTAAATGATATTAAAGTTTTGTTCCCCTTGGGATGGTCAGCCACTTGCTGTGCCACTGCGTCATATAGGAAAACAAATTACTGATAATGGTCATCTAGTTAATTTCTTGTATGTTCCATTTAATGTTTAACTTGTAATTTTAGAAAATAATTTACGGTGTCTTAAAGTTATTTTATTGTCATCATATAATGGGTGGACATCTTAACAGCTACATAGGTAAAGTATTCATCAAGCTCAGTGTATAAGCACCTCTTATCAGGTAAATATACATATTGTTTTTATAACAATCATAATAAATCAATCTGGAGTAATGAGACAACCATCTGAGAAAGAAATAAATTCCAGGAAATATTTTCAGACTACGCTGTAGGATTTTTATTGTGCCCCCCATGCACCTGTGACCCTAGGGCGGGATAAGCTCATGCATTGTGATGATACATTGGTTTTATGAGATCAAATTTATGAGAGAATTAGCATGCCAGGGTAGTTATGTTGAAAGTGATGTTTACTGTATTAAATAATCCGATAAAGTTATCTTCGGCGATTAACAACTCTGATGACTAAACTTCTAGAGTCAGCCACAAGAAAGATTATAGATCATAAAGATAGAGCTATCTTATTATTACTATCCAAAATTACTATCCTATCTTACGGAAAAATATCACTCAATATCGAAGAATTTATTTACCAATCTTTTAAGAAGCAGGTAGGAATCCAGTCTTAAATCATCCTTAATGTGCTTTATGCAGTCATAAATTTCCTTTATAGCGTTTTTTATCTTTAAGTTGACCTTCGGTAGATATTCAGCCAGTCTTGTTGACATTCACATAATAAACTATCTTCATCTGGTTAAAGCATTTTGACCGATTATAGGAAGTACTCTGCAAATTTCACGAATAGAGTACTAAATATAAGACTGTCGTCGATAGGAGAACAGGTTTTGAACTCCGTCAGTAGTGGGATTTCCTAAGTCAGGAAAGGAATCAATAAATCATCGGCAAACCTAATTGTTTCACCTTTTACCGCGATAAAGTGTAAATGAGGTTACATCGAAATTAGGTTCTAGAAAATATAGAGGATTAACCTACTCTACAGGTACTCAATTATATATTCACTCTTCTTACGCTGGTCTATGAAATAGACTACTATATCATTTTCTTGAGATATTCGCGAATTTACTCTTTTGTTAACAATTACTCCCTTTCAGTAAATAATTTCGTGAACTCGATGCTTTAAAAATTCTCTCCCAACTTTACCACCAATTTTTTCTTTGTTATTCCACAGATGGATTTCATCGGACAATGATTATCATGTCAGCTGTCAGAAGGGTATATTTAACCCTCATCAGTTCCCAGGGGGCATGAGGGGCATTTAAATCCCTTGAGTTACCTGACATTAAGAGAATACTTGAGACTGCCTAAACTGTAAAAAAAGGATTTCCTAAATATGCTACGAAATCTAACATAATAGAATAGGTTTGAATAATATGAATAGAATTTAAACTGTGATCACATTTCAAACTCACACAAAAATGCAGTGATTCCTTTAAAAATGAGATAGAAAATAATTGTAGCTATGTATTTATATGATAAAATGATACATTAAGATGACAATTGCCCCCCAAGCATTTCTTCTAAATTTTGGTCTGGCAGGTAACACATAAAGCCTTCTACAGATGAAATTACACAGGCATGGAAAAGGTAGAAATAAAATTCACATTTTACATATTTCCACAGTATCCTATGAATTTAATTTCCACCTTTTTTCCTGTTATAAATTTCTGCACAGTTAAGCCTTCCGCAATTTCACAAACATTTTTTGTCGAGTTGAAGAACGTATGGTCATGAAAAGGAATTGTATGCCAACAATCAGAGATTCACTTACGTCAGTTTTATTGCCTTTCATAACAATAAAGAGAATCTCATAAAGGCAGGGATAACTTGGTGGTGAAAAGAAACGATTATGGAGTCCTTCTCTGAAACTCGGGTCGTGTTTTGTTCTCTTTTGTGGTAAAGTAACGGTTATTATGGATACCAAATATGCTGTAAGTGGTTTCATATGTAGGATATCGCAGTTATACTCATCGATCTTGCAACCTCACCAGTATTTGGAGGTTTTCTATGAATGAAAATTTTATTATCATCATAGGCTGTAAGAACGTTTATTGGAACAACATGCTACCGAAGAGATTTCAATAATTTCAACTTAATTTCTCTTTACAACCCCAAACATTGAGTTTTATAGTATGTTTTCTGGATGTAATATCGATTTAACATCATAATCTGTTTGTGTTCTGTAGTTTTTTTTTACAGTTTGCTCATAGTTTGTTTATTAGAGATGAATATTTTGTATTAATGAGAAGTAATGAAACATTTTACGATGCTATAGTTTCTTGTTAAATAAGCTACTATTTTTTCTTTAGGGCATCATCTTTTGAAGCGGTTTATCTTTTAAACGATATATTTAATCTAATTTAAAACCAATAGGAAAGCCGATTGTGACAAATTTGTAATATATTTTTATAATCAATCAATTTTAATTCAATGAAAAACGATTTTTAAATCATCAATATAATTTATCATTTATTATTAATATCATCAAATCGAACATATAACAAATATTTAGCTCGGACTACAGATATTTTTCATCAATACTACAAAATTTCTCTCTAGATTATTAGATTAAAATTTTAAAATTAAGAAATACATCACTTACACTTCCAGGCCATTATGTCAGGATTAACAGTACATCGATGTACATGAAAACGAAATTCTAGTTTCTTTTGTCATAAATCGCTTTTTCCCAGTGTTTCCCCAGGTATCACTTATCATTTGCTCGAATAAAGGTTATTATATCAAAACTTATCCTCGTAACTAATCAAAGAATATATTCTTTTAACCAAGCTTGCAAAAATTCTTTCAAATCGAAGGAAACTTTTACAAACAAACTAATCGGCACCTATGAGGAATTGCCTGTCACCCATCCTCTCAAACTTATTAATGACTTAATACGATAAACGCTGCAAAGTCAACTTCTATGTTTTTTCAATAATTGGTTCAAGTACATACGTTGGTGACATATTCACCATTTTCAACACATCGTAAAGTAACTCCGTGGTATTCTTAGAAAAACTAAATGATCAATTTGAACCCATAAAATTCACTTGCGATGAATAAAAAAACGGCACAATGACATTTTCCAGAAAAATTGAAAATAAACTCAAATTCAACAAATACTGAGAACCTGCCCACACATATATACATGCCACAAGACACAAGTCACCACATATCTCGAAAATTACCTCAATTCCACTGTGTGATAAATAGACTTCTAAAATTACCACTATCAAAAATGACTTTAAGAAAGAACTATCATCAGAAATATCGCAAAACGAATTGGATACGATGATTCCATAATTTAAAAAATACTGAAAAACACGAAAAAAAACTCAAGTTAAATTGGCACACAATCCTTTACTCACAGCAAAAACCTCAACTTCATAAACTTGCCTTTTGCAGTTTCTCAGGGACCAAAAACAATTTAAACCATATTTTCTCCAAAGTTGATTAAACTCCAGTATTCGTTAATAACAACAGATTATCCAGCAATTCTCCGCAATCCTATAGATATACTGAAAAATTAGAAAACAGATTCGAAGAACAATTTATACCATTTCAAATAACGAAATTAAAACAACAAGAGTTGCACCATACACACAGCAACATAACCGCAGAATTAATTTGGGTGACTTAAAATTAAGGAAATCCGTTCAGAAAAACTCCAAATTAGACGCTAATGAAAGCATTATCATGCATCAAAACAAAGAAAAACTTTTGAACGCAGATCTAGGTCGGGTTCAAAATCCCGCTTTATATTCCCTCTTAGACACCCTTTCGAAAAGCAGGCAAAATCCAAAATTTCCTCGATGTCCCTCAGGAAAAACTCCACCCTCTCGACCTTCTTCCCTGCGTCACACTTAAACAACCCAGCTCCCCACAGTTACCCCTTTAGTCTTCTTTTACATCTGAAAACAGTAGCATTGATATTGAAATGAGCAATAGATGATTCCTAAAGGGTCGGTTAATTTGTTTCCTTTCCCTTGTTTCCAAGGCTGGTCTCAGAGAGCAGATGCGAACCACCGGCGAAACGGCTCTTGTAGCATTCGAAAACTCTAATCAAATTAGGTTAGAAAATTATCATCGTAAGAAACCAGGCAAATCTGAAATAGGACTTATATATAAACTTGATATATCTATACGATTATCAGTTTAAATATCTCAAAATGAAAAGAATTACAATCGGTGGAGTATCCTACGAATTGGGATCCAAATCAATTTTGTCGTCGGAATCGGCTGACCCTGAAAAGTGTGCCATCGTTGAGAACCGGCTTTTTGATGGACTTTTCTATTATGTTCCGTTATTCAGGTATTTACTACTAGTCGCTTGTTCTGTCACACGGGAAGGGGCTTCCAAAGTTTTCGTTTTACATCCTTGGGGTAAAATTAGCTTTCGGAAAGATTTCTTGGTTCGCGGGAAACCGCGAAAAACAGATTCAGTTTAACCAACCAACATTTCTCAGAAAATAATGCTTTTTTATATATTCTTGTTGAATTATGCAGGATCTAGCTGGAAAGACCATGTGGTTGTGACGACGTTTCCCCTACTTTCCTGTTGGATTTTCCAGGCTTCCAAGATCAGCGCGGCTGGAACCCAGTAAGACCTCTGGGAGATTTAAAATTAATGCAAATATCCTCCCCAAGCACGTATCAATCGTGATACAATTTTTTCCTCATTGTATTAAATACATAGGTGAAATATAGTTTACGAAACGCATACCTACGTAGATTAGTCTTAAATATCTCAATAGGTTTATGTGCCCTAGAGTTTCTTACGTAACGCCATTTCTTTACTTGTTGGAAAACCAACCTTCACCACTTACATCAGTCATTGACTTTTGCCTTTGTCTTCCCCTATGTTTTCTAACATTTGTCCTAATTCACATTGGAAAAATGCCTCCCTTCTTGATATTTAACCTATCTATTTCATCTGCCTCTGATGAAAAGCATAAAAAAATAGTAAAATAATCAAAGGCATGGAAACAAAGAAACTTTCGGTCAACTTTCGAACTTTTGGTTCGGCTTCCCTTATCTTTATACCCAGCTTTAAGATCGTAAATGTAAATCCTTGCTATCTTTACCGTAGAAGTATGCGTGAAATGAATGCTACGGTATCTCATTTGTACGAACCAAAGCGAACCTAGCCGTTTCTGTTAAATATTTTAAATTTTTGGACGGACTTCTATTCTGAAGCCGTTATCGATCTTAGCTGCAATGTAAGCATTGTCGAAAGAGGTTAAAATTGACCATAAGTATACAAACGATCACCAAGAAGAAACATTTCCTTAGGATTGTGAAGTATTTGTGAGTTTCATCCAAGAAACAGTGAAAAAGTTTTTAATAAAAATAATTATTAAAACTGGGAAAAAGGGATTCTCCTGATGATGAACTAACTCTGTTCGAAACCGGTCGTGAAAATAAATGTACTCCAGTGGAATTTTACATAGTGAATTTTATTTTCCCAGTGATGGAGTTCCACTTAGTTAAGGCTTCTTCTATAGATTAAATTATTAAAACCTTTATTATCACCTAGCCCTTGGTTATTACTTTCTCTAATTAAATATCACGTGTTTCATAACAAACTAATGGGGCCACGCTGAATCTATGCTATAAAAAACATATATTAATCAAGGAATTATTTAATTGCACGGAACTCTGAGCATTAAATATTACAATCGAGGGTCATATTAAAAGTGTGTATGAAAATTTTTACTGAGATGGTTGCTTTGAAATCTGGAATTTGCGAATGTGAGTAAATATTTAGTAGACGAAATTAATGTTTTCCTGTAATGTACCTCGGACGTTCGCGAATATTTCGTCCCATAGTGAAAATATTTTGATTATATTAGAGGCAAGCTTCCATTTACGTGATGCAAGTCAAAGGTCAAACAAGATTTTTACCATGAGGTCACGCCGTTCTTTCATTAAAAATACCTGGCAGTCGTGTTTTTCTGCCTTTGATGGATTCTGGAGCACTGGAGGGAATTAATTACTTTAGGCGGACGACCTCGTGAAAATTTTCACCGAAACATTTGTTGCATACACTGCCTTCTGTGAACATGTACTGACAGGTTGAGTGGCGGAGGTGGAGAATTTTAATTTCAACGGCTAACTCTTAGCTTGAAATAAAACTTTCGAAAGCTTCCCGATACGTTTAAAAAGTAAATTGTATCAAAGCGAACGAGTTGTTTAAGGATTGAACTCGTGCGTTTTTAAAGTAAGTGCGCGTAAGTACTTTAAATAATACGCTATATTTATTCACAGAAGGAAATAGGGAAAGGGAGGAAAGATAGCTGGAGGAAAATGTAAATCACTGTGGGTAAATTACTGTTAACAGCGAACGTAGAAGTGTTTAATATGGAGTTTTTACGAAGCATTTGTGCGTGGAGTGAATGAAATTTCTGCCCTGTTATGTTTTAAGCAGCTAGCCTCTCGCTACAATTAGGGATAATGCATATTTCTGACCTCCATGTTTGTACCGCGCAAACACCGCGGGAACATAAAAGAATGATGGGAGCGTAAATTTGCAGAACGTTGCTCAAATTACTCAAATTACCTCGGTGATGTGATGCGGAGAATGCAGCGCAAATAGTACTGCCTCGATTAGAAATCATCTAAAGAATCGCTCATTACAGAAAGGTTTGGTACCTCAATTACGGATAAAAGTCTACGAGATAGCAAACAACCACGACCCAACCGCTGAAACTACGCGGGAACAATAAATTGGTTTTTGAGGTTTTTTCCTCCTTTCTCGAAAACAATGATCCCTTTCTCATGAAACACCTCGGGTGGTTCTCCTTAAAAGTTTTACGGGATGGAAACGGGATTCGTGAAATCCAGGGAAGAATTTTAACAATAGCCGATATTTCGGAAAGGCTTTCTTTTGTAGTCTGAGAGAAGTATCGTGGCGTAAAAAGAAGACCATTTCCTGGGGCATCTTCCCTACTTTCCGCTCATCCCCGCGCACTTTTTTCCTTCTCCGGAGTCAAAGGAATACCGGTGGCAAGGTAGATGGCGTGCAGGAGCCGCCAGGGGGCCCAAGAAACAGCGCGCGAAGAGGCCGAATATTTTCTTCGTGACGGCGCAGGAATTCCGTCGCAGACTTAAACCGATTTGCATTCCTTCGGCATTCCCACTCGCTAACGTCTTTTACCTTTTTTCCCCTTCTCGGGCCTCACTTTTTCCCCTCATCTCCGTTAAATATGTTAAACGCGTGACCACTTAAACGAAGCTAGAAGTTTACAAGGAAATGGAGTTTAAGAAGATGCCCGGATAGAGGGAAAGGGCCGGGATTTCCTCATTTAAACTCGGCGCCTTGGGGCAGTTGCTGGGGAATGCACTTTCGGGGAAAGGGTACGGGATGGATGTTTGGGCATTTTTCTCCGGGTCGTCGATCCACTTGAAGGGATGATGAATTTTGTATTAAAATATAGTGGCCACTCGGCGTGCTTTTCAGCCGCTTCTCTCAATCAAATGTGAATTGGAATTCCTTGCGCGAGTAATTGGATCAATTTGGGGCAGTAAGACAAATCCCCCGCGGCTAACGTATACATTTCTCCGTACTCGAAGAATGGAATTTTTCCCCCTTTCGTGAAATCCGTAATCCTATCTCTTATGAGGACTTATTCGCCCGTTTCCATTAAAAAGGCACGAAATGAAACAATGGTATTTTTTATTTTTTCGATTTTTCTCTTTCCGGACAGTATTTTATGACTGCGTCTTGATTTTCATTTGTGAATACCTTTTGAATTCATGTAAATTTCTGAGGTCGAAAACTACTTAACATATATTTCTCCATAGCTCATATTTCATCATAGTTCGTGGTGTATTTATTGGTCTTTCATTAAAAGAGCATATTTCATTTAAACTTAAGTTGTCCATGTCACTTAAATTTTTGACAGGTCTTTGGATTTTTGCGCAAAATATCACACATGCTTAACTGGGTTTTACAACGAATGTCACATTAGGTACACTTTTAACGAATTGATGAATTTCATAAATCTTGTACGATTAAAAACGGAAGTTATGAAACGGAAAATGGTTATGGATCGGAAATATATATGTTACAAGGAATATGTATGAAAGAAATAAACATTCGAAAAGTCGATTTATATGAAAGCGTTCATTGCAGAACATAACATCTCAACTTCGAGAAAAATTTGTCGCAATTTTTAACATAAATTCTGTCCCATAATTATAGTTGCCTCATAACTGACTCAATCTTCAATAACTTGCATATTTTGTTTCTGTTGTAATCATTTTAATTTCTTCATTTTGTTATATCTTCACTATAAATTGACAACTATGCGGTATATGATCATTGAATAAATAATAATACTAAAACATTTGAGTGGGAGACAGTATTTGTTTCCTTAGCGCATATCAAGTTCCAGCGATTCAAACTTATTTGGGATGTTTTTATTTACTTTAAATAAAGAACATTTCACTTAAATATGGAAAATTCAATTTTCATCTTAAAAATAAAGACGAAGAAATTTGGAACGACTCAAAATTTTGGGCATGTGATTGTATAGCCAACTGCGGTTTTTCTAAGTTGAGATATGTTGATAAAGTCCATTATATGGCACAATTATCTTCAAGACAACTCTGAAACTATGAACTCTGGTAAACTTTGATAAGGGAGAAGAACTGTCAAAAGCATATCCTAAATATAAGAAAAACTTTATAAAATTGCATGTAAAACATGGTTAAGTGTACATCGGGCAAACGCGGGGCCTCGTAAAAATCCGGCTTGAGAGAGAAAATAGAGTCATTCCAACGTGAAACTCGGAAGGATCGCAGAAAGCTCTGCAGACGGTCATCAACTACGTAGACTTTGCGGGCACCGAGATTCTCGTTAGAGTAAAACTTTTTAAAAGAAGGTTCGCTGGATAAGTGCTGGAAATTCGTAAACTTTAACGAATCTTACGACCAACAGCGAGGGCAGAACATTATCTACACTTGGTTGCTATTAATTTCGTTTTCTCAAACTCCAAAACTTGACAATGTACGGTGACAGGCTTTCAAATATTTCTTTCGTTTATTGAACTATCGATTGATATTTTTTTCTATCTCCGCCCCTCACCGAAATTTTACTTCTTTTCACGGAAGTATTCAAAAATTTCATTTAATTTTCCATCGAAGTTTTTCGTTCATAGTTCTTTCCGTAATTGATTTTAATAAATATATAATGCACAATGATTTCATATATTTCATATATATTTCATATTTCATATTTTAACTTCTTATATTTTTTACATCCACGTGCCGAAATATTTCCTTATTACTCCATCATTAGAGATTAATTTTAGTTTATATTTCGTGGAATTTCCAAATTTTATCTTGAAATTTCTTCCTCCCGAAATTTGCCTTATATTCGTTTTCGAAATTCGCTTTTTTTGTGAACCAAGAGTTTCACCAAAAATTCATTATTCACCTCGATGAACGAAATTTAGTCGAAGTTACAAAAAGGAAAGAAGTCATATCCAGAGACCATTAAAAGTCAACCTTGTTGAATTTAAACTTAACTCTGCGTGATCAAAAAATTACATTATTTCAAGCTAACGTGGCCACACCAGGAACTTCCTTGTCGATGATTGTAATTAAAGATAAAGTATACTTTACAAGTAAAAATGTACGGAAAATGGGATGGCACATTCAGGATATAATACTCCGAGAGAAAAGTGCAACATTTCGGTTCCTTTGGGTGGGCATTGTCATAATTAAGTCTGATGTATATTTCCGAAGAAAAATACTTCTTGGTAACTTCCACACAATTTGTATATTCGCACACTTCCACACAATTTGTATATTCGCACACTTCCACACAATTTGTATATTCGCACACTTCCACACAATTCCAATAATTGTGTGGAAGTTACCAAAAAGTCTTTTTCTTCGGAAATGTTGTGTCCATTCCACGAATCACGCTTGAACATATCAATTTTATTCTGATGCATATACTCATAAATCGAAACATTCAATTTTGTTTTAGAAACCTACTTCATTAAAGATTCAGTATCCTTTACTACTTTCGAAGCTTTATATTGACGTTGCTGTCCCTCGTAAATCTGTTATCGATTGCCAATGTAATTATACCAGCGAGTGATTGATAATTATCTTCATCATAATGACATACTCAACTTGGGGTTCTTTCCACAGAAATTTCCCAAATAATTGAATGTAATGAGTCACGGAGGACTTTCATAAATTTGAAATAGATTAATTTATCAATTTTGTTTGGACATAATTTTTTTTAGAATTCTGGAAATGAAAGCTGCGATCCAATGCATTTGGGCGATAAATAAATATGAAGTAGATGTATAATGGATATTCACTCATTACACCTCCATTATTATAGTACATACATCGAATATTTTATAAGAATATTTGCATAATTTTCACGGTAGATTATGTGTAATGGGTTTAACCTCTATATTTGGTTTCAGTGTTTTGGTTCAATTTGATTTTTACATTGCCGTGGTCAATTGTATTTTTGTCAAATACAATGTATTTTTTTTATATAATTTTTTAACACTGAAATTCTATATAAATGTATGACTGCAGAGGTTAGGTGTAAGAGAGACCCACATGGACCTAACCTCGCCGAATAAAGTGTTTTATAATAATAATAATAAATATATTTACGTACCGAGGTAAAATTATGGATAGATAACTTAAGTAATGAACTTCTTCTTTCTTATCTCAATTAATCTAAGTCGTATTTTCCTCCCTTTTCAATTATGAACCACTATATTACTTTTACATATCCAAAGTTACCAAGCTAGTTAGTGACCTTACTTAAATTCGTTGCATTATTTCATGAAATCTTTGGAATAACAGTATGCATACAATGTACCAATATACGCTAATTATTACTACTTTATTCTTCCGGCGATGTAGGCCAAGTTGGTCTCTTCCACGTAACCTCTGCAGATAATCAAATCTGTTTCGTAAAGTCTGTTCTATATTTTCTCTACTTGTGGAATAAAGATCTTTATTCCACATGTAGAGAAGTTTGTTCGAAAAAAACAGGCGTTTTTTTTATTCTTTAATTTAAAGAATTCCCGACTCCGAAAACCCGCGCAAATTTTTATTTCTGAAAATAGCATGGAAAGGACTTAAATGATATTTTTCCTATAGTTGATGCAGATGTAAGTTGGTTTTTTTCGAACTGCATCTGTGTACTAAATAATGCTGAGTAGAGTTCACGGAGATAATAATCTTCACAAATTTGGTATGAAAGATTTAATTTAGGGTTATTTTTGTATATTTTGTGCCTCCTGCATTTCATTAAAGTTCACTTGATTCCTTCCGATTAAAAAAAAAAAGGATTACAGACAAGCGCGATTGAAGGAATCTCTCTTTTGATTTCCGGAAAGTGTCAATTGTGTTTTAGTCGCATTTGAATCAAGGATCCGGAGGTCGAGCAGAACGTACGACCCACCAAATTCGGTAAGATCTTCACCTATTAAAGGAGAGGCTCAAACGCGGCATTGAAAGAGTTTGCGCGATATCATCCTGCAAATGAATCGAAATTTCCATGCTGTCTCTCGTTAATTACACATTTTAACGTCCGCGTTGAGCTTCCCATCGTTTGGAGGGATGACTTGGCAGCAACGTTCTTCGGTCTCTCCTCGAATTCGTTAAGGATATCCACCGTAACGTCGCAATGCCTTGGCAATCTTCCATTCATCATATTTTTGATTGCGTAGACCATTTCATCTTGAATGAAGGGGGCGTAATATTAGAACTTACTGTCGTATCTTCTGGACTCCTTCCAGTTTCTCTTTCTTGAATTCCATACTGCTCGATGTGGATTTTTCCCGCCCTTCAGATTAAAAATAATTTCCCTTATTTTTCGTTCCTTTACTTATGGTCCTGCTTTCAGCTTTGATTTGCTCCTTTAATCTCCTGGAGCTTGGATTCGCTGCTATTCTTCCGAATTCTTCATTTGGTAAAAAGTCGTTTCCTCATAAAAATCTATCATGCATAGCATGTACGTAAAATTCTTTAGATTCCACATGGTTTTTCAGATTAAGCCATCCGCGTCTTAGGGATGTGAGAGAGATTGAAAGGACCATTTGTTAATCTGAAAAACCATGTGGATTGACACATGCTAAATTGGTTTTAGAGAGCATATTTTGTAGAACAATGATGCGATTATTCGAAGAGAATACATATTTTTCACTGATTTTTGATTTTAACGAAAATGACGCTAGATTTTAATTAAAATAAGTCAGGAAAAATCTGAGTACGTTTCTATTGTTCTTCTACTTTTCTGGGATCGTAAATTCGATCTGTGCCAGCATCCCCGGTCACGCGCCGAATGGCGACAAGCAGGGCACGCATGTAGATACCGACGTTATTTATTTTGGAAACAAAAATTCAATTCCAAATCAATCTCAAAGAGGAGATCCGGGAAAATATGGGTTGCTAAAGCGTAAGTTGGTGAAAGCGAAGGTAATTGGAAGTATACCATATTCGTTTTCCCTAAGCATTTTTGTTGTAAAAAGAAGTTATCGTTCGGTCAGTCCCTCGCAGAAATAAATAAATGTTTTTCAACTCACGTACAGGAATTCGCAAACAATAACAGCGTTCTATTTTTGTTTGTCCTAGATATTGGAAGCTATCATCTCCCCTCTGCACTCTCCGATCGTTTGGAATGTACTCGATGTTCTTTTTCCGTTATTGTGATTATATTGGTCTCTGGACATTGCAGTGAGACCGGTTATCTTCACGGTTGAAGAATCCACGGAATGCCATTTTCATTCGAAATTGATGCAGTGAGCCTCTTTCATTTCTCGGGACGAAGGATATTCAGCGGGAGGGCGAAAGCGACGTCAGAAATTAATTCAACCTTTTTTCGTGGCTTTCGTTTTCCGAGAAACCATGTTTTTAGCCAACTTTGATTGAACCTTTTCCGAATAGGCGAAACACATTCCTGTGAGGATGATGAGAATTCGGAGGAGATCGTTTGATGTCCGTGGAACGGAAGGACATCTATAAAAGATCTACGGAACTGCTGCTCGTGCTATCATAGAGCAAAGATTAAGGAAAAGGAATCGTATTACTATTAATCGTACTAGTTCAAGTTCAAATTCTGGTTCTCTATGGTTTATATATTTGAATAATCGGTCATGACTCTGTGCACCATTTCATTACGAGTTACTGACTTCGGTATTTTCTTTTAAAGGAGCAGAACTTTGCAAATGATACAATATATCATTGAACAGATATATGTTTCTTTTTCTGTGTATCGTCGATTGCATATATTTATCGTATTCTTCTTAAAAATGTGAGTGTAAAAGTGTAATTTACCATTAATTTCACTTTAATAATACGTTATAATAATACTTCATAATAATAATAATAATGATGATGATGATGATGCTTTATTACGGGCATAGTCCTATTTCAAGATTACATAAATTCGTTAATTAGCAATGCATAGAATTGTTAACGTATAAATAAATGTAGAAAATATAGAAGTTCGTTTAAAAATATATAGAAAACGACATTATAAAATTATAGGAAAGCAACAAGGTAAGTTGCATATTATAAATAAAGTTCAATTCGGCACCAATTCACTACTATGCTATCCAGATTGAAACTACAGAATGTACATAAAACTGCACCTTTGTCATATAAGAAGTATCACGTAAAATCTTTGCAGTTCAATGTATTTACGCTAAAGTACGTACATTAGCCTATGCAGCTTAATGTGCTCTGATCATTTGAAACAGTTTGAGCTTCAGAAAAACGTAATTAAGATTCGAATAAAACAAAAGTTTCTGCTGAACAGGTTTGTAACAATCTTTTGCATTAAAAAACTCTTCGGGCTTTTATTTACTTAATGTTAAACAATCAATGGTCTCGGCGGCGTAGCGGTCAAAGCTCTCGTCTGCTACGCTAAGGTTCAATTTCCGCTAGTGCCACACGATACAACAACACGTCCGTATTATTAAAAATTTATTCTTATGTAACTTATTGTTAAACATTGCTGTCAAAATGGTGAAAGTTTAAAATTTTAATTGAAATTCAAATCTTGCGCTCTTATCGTAACACCCTTTATTCTTATTGTAACACCCTTTATTCTTATTGTAACACCCTTTATTATTAATGTTCAACAATAAGGACGTGTTTTTGTATCGTGTAGCGCTCCATGTATACTACGTGATACAACAACGCGTCATTATTGCTAAACATTACTATCAAAACGGCGGAAGTTTAAAATTTAAAATTCAAATCTTGCGCTTTCATTGTAACACCCTATAGTTTAACCTGGAAGCTCAACTATCGAGGAAATTTTTATACGGCGGATTAAAGATCATGAATAATATTGAGTTTCACTAAAAAATTTAAATAACCACCAGCTTATTTCTTAAAAAGATCAAAATGGGCCGGTTGACGCCTAGAAATGCTATCGAATTCAAACTTCTCTCTCAAACGATTTCAGTTCCACTTTCGGAAACAGTGTTCTCTAAATCGGTCATCCTGTTTGACCCTCGAGGAAGCTGCAGGTTTTTCAAACAGTGTTTTTCAGCTAATGCAGATTTCATGGCTTACATTTTTAATGCTCGTCTCTTCGTAGACGTCTTTGAAATGGAAGCTACTGCTTCAGCGTTCTACTGCTATGGCGACGTCGGTTTGCGACGGGAATGGCGCAACAATGGTGTCGCTCCATCCCCTCCCTTCAATCCTTTATTTATCTTGTTTAGGACTGCTTTTCCGTATCCCACGCATCCTCTTTCATTCTCTCTCTTTGAACTCACTTCTCTCTTTCTCTTTCTTCAACTCTCTCTCCCTCTCACTCCAAGCCACTATCTCTTTCTCCCAATCTCACCCTATTTCCTGTCATCGTGTCTTTTTTCCCCTCCCAAAGATTTGCTCCTGTTATGCCCCTTCGTTTGGTTATGTGGATATTTTAAGGTTTTTGCGATTCGTGCTGCTCATCCTCCAGATCCTTTCTTCTTTCTTTTCCTTCTTCCGGGTATTCATTAAAATGTTTCGCTGTTGGAGATCAAAACGTCAGATCGTGACGTATTGTTGTGAAAGAGGCAATGATCGAAATGTATCATCGGAGTCAGCCAAGTGATCGGCTGTTTTCTGTGAAATTCTGGTTTCCCAGAATATATTCTAACATTCATTGTGGGAGGTCGTTACTGCTCGGAAGTTCATAATAATAACGAAAAGGGGAAGACTTCGTAATGATCCGCGGGGTGATTTTGATTGGTTATGTTTTTGTATCGAGTTAGCTTCCTCAGAAGCTGTACCAAGTGTTTTCATTGTCATTGTTTTTCGAATGTCGTTAAGTTTCTATGGAACTTCTCGGACAAACAAACAAAATTGTGTTCACTGAAATATTTCCGCTGTTCCTTAAAGGGGCCGAGTTTCCTTCAAATAAAAGAGATTTTCGCAGCTTTTACTCATGTCTCTCTTAATCATAAATTTTATCGCAGCTTGCGTTTTATTCGTTTTAATTGGCTAACTCTGAAGCATGATTGTCTGCGTTCTCTTATTTGGAAGTTAAAGTGCGCGGTGTTTATTTTTGAGAAGTATTTACGGTAACGAAATGCTTTAACTCGCTTTCCCAAAACGGATCAACATTTCTGCTCCATTGCTTCACTCTCTTCTCAGCAGTACCAATAATTTTCGGTGTTCCATTAGGAGGGAAACCGGAAATAAAGCGAAGATTTTATTTCCGTACGCCACCGCTTCGACGTGGAGGGAGAGATGGAAATTTACGAAATATGGAAAGCATTCAGAGGACCTGAGTGGTAACGAGGCGTGCAAGTGCTGGAGGAATATAAATACGTATTGCATGGCAAGCATTTTTCGAGTTCTTTGGAAAAAATTGAGAGAAAAAAGGGGGATGTGGATATTTAGAGTAGTCGCAAGTTGAAATCGATGTACGGCTGAGCGCATGAATTATTCTTTAGGAGTCCTTCAGCATTCACTTCGAATGCAGGGAATTCCAATCGGCGGGGTCACGAAGATTACGATGGTTGTTGCTGACTGGACCAAATGGAACTCCAACAGTTTATTTGTGGTTTTGTGGATGTCAACTCCTGTTTACTTTGGCTCCACACGAGGGAAGAAGGTCTCGATGAAGGAATATACATAAAAACACGCAGCCTCGAAGAGGAATTAACATGGTCATTGGGATTCAGCGCCTAATAATTTTTGGTTTTATCATTTTCCGGAGTTAAATTTATTTTCTCCATTTTTATGAATGGAACTTTTTAATTCCTTTACAATTTACTTTGAGTAATGTATGCTGCTAACGATATAAAAATTGTAATAATATTTTAGAGGGTATTTTCAATACCATGTGGAAAATATTTTATTCAGGGCTGCGGAATTTTGCAAAAATGATAGGGAACTTAAATGTGATTAGCGTGATAATTTGCGAGAGGGTTTATGTTTACTCAGAAAAACGTGTTTTGAAATTCATATATTTTTATACAGTGATTTTAATGATAGATTACAATTCTGTAATTTAAATCGGTGAATTTCTTTCTCAGCATTCATTTTAAATGTATGTACTGTAAAGCTTTGAATCCTACCTTTTTTGGGCATTGAACCAAGGGAGATTCGAATGGTTCATTGTGTGGTTAACTTATGAAAATTTTAATGCATCCTCTGTAATCCTTTCCCGGCGACGAGTAAGCTTCAATCTTCTAGTTTTCGAACATTGTAACTTCTTGACTCTTTAATTTGTTTTTCTCGTTATAATAACTTGCAATTTGGATTTTAACTTTTAGCTCAAAAATTGGTTCGGAAGTTAATATTCTCAATTCTGTGTATTGAGATGAGAAACTTTGATGTATTTAATTCATTTTGAGATTACAGTGACCATCAAATTCTCTCCATAATTTTTTGCGACATTACAATTCGTCCTCATGAAATTTAATATTAACTCTATTGTAAATTTGACTGATGCCTATAACTTGGCGTTTTCAACTATTTATCATGTTTCATTCTTGAAAGTTTTTTATGACTAAGTGTTAGAGATTTGAAGAAAAAAGATTCTCTATCTTAAAGTATCATCAAAATAGAACTCTTGTACTTTTACCACAATATTAATATATCGTGGTAAAGGTGTTCTTTTTCGTTAAAATTGAGGCCGGCTAGAAAGTCGAGGCCGAATCATTAGATTCGATTCTCTAGCAGTTCATTATGCAGCAAAATAGTTTTTTAGTTTGGCATTCATTTTCATTCGAATCAATTCGTCAATCTCCGCTGGTTCTTCCTCATAATCCGACATCTTTCACTTTCTTCCTTGGACTTTGCTTTTTTTTTATCTCCTAAGCTCGTTATTTATGGGTCTTTTTTCTACTCCTCGGATCCTGTATTCCCTCCCTTTCTTCCTAATTCTCCATACCATTTCCTTCTTCAATTCCTGCTCTTAAACTTTACACTCCTCTTCCGATTTCGCTTCCGCCATTTTTTCAACACCAGCCTTCTTTCGTCCAATATTAGAATCCCATTTAGCATTTTATTATAACATAATATAACCTTTCCGTCTGCCGAGAAAAATATTCCCAGTTATTAATGGAAGAGACCCTCAGAGAGAAGGAAGTTTTTTTGTCCGTCCTTGCTCTTCGGGACCGTAACTAATTCGAGAGTCAGATTTTATCCAGTTGTCTGAAAGATATCCTTCCTTCTGTTTTAAGCCGTTCTCTTTCTTACTCTCCTTTAAATTCGTATCCTTTCTTCCCTCCATGACACCGGTTTTAATCTTTCATCTTCCCCACTCGCAATTCCCCTTTCAACGCTCAGCTGATTTCCATACCCCAGTCATTTTCGCCTAAGAAATAATATTGGAATTTTTTTCATTATGACCCAGTGCTCAGCAAAGGAAAGGAATTACCTCAGTTAGGATCGTAATTATATGCGGCAAATTCGCTTGAGTAACCGCCGTTTAGAATTTTTGCAGGAAAAACTAATTTAGGTTTTTCCTTTTGCAGCATTAAATAATTCATAGTCACATGAATAGCAACAAGGTATTTAGGTTATCCGGAAGGTTATTAGGGAAGAATTGATTACATTTGATCGCCGAATTCCAGCGCTGCGGTTCAATTATTATAATTAAGTTAAAGACATGAAGACATTTCTATTTTGATCGATTCTGGTGAGGATTTAGGTTGAAACATAGTCTTTTCATATACATAGTTGAAACATATTGTTTGTGGTACTAGTAACTATTTAGTTATAGTTTCAATTATCTACATAATCATAGTTAATAGGTCAAAAGAATCTTCGTGCAGTTTAAGAACATCGTGAGATTGTTGCATTTTTTGGAGTACGAGAGTTATATTTAAACCAAAAGAAATTGTCTCAGAACTTCAAATCTGGTAGTTTTTTCGATCATTACTTTAGATTATATAGAAGCAATCCAGATATTATTCTTTATGTGGAAATTTACTCGTAGAAAATCTGTCTAGTTAGAAGTTGCGTGAATTTTTTCTCCGAATGAAGAAGTTCGGGAAATTTTTAAGGTTTTAAGTGAGCCGAAAATTGATACGCTATAAATAATGTGCGAATGTAGGAATGAAAACTTCCAATAAGTTGTTTCTCTTTGTATCGTACAGTTGAAATCTAACCAAAATATCATCTTCGCAATAAGATAATTTAAACTTGTTAGCACCATTGAAATATCACCAATTTTCAAATATGCGCACCACTGGTCGTTAATTTAAAAGTTAGACACTGCTCCAAAAGTGTCAAAAAATGTACAACTGACTGACAAATTACTTTGTTTTATTCCATGGTGGCAGGAAAAATCAGAAACTAGAACAACTTTTCTCAGGAAAGTAGACCCTGTTTTATAATGAAAACATTTTTGATTCGAATGTGTAGTGCTTGGTAGTGTTTTTTTATTATTAAATAGGATCTAGTTTCCTGAGTGGTTCGTTTTTCATTTTTCCTAGTT
This sequence comes from Ladona fulva, assembly GCA_000376725.2. NCBI lineage: Eukaryota > Metazoa > Arthropoda > Insecta > Odonata > Libellulidae > Ladona > Ladona fulva. Next base: position 2,474,654 of record KZ308189.1, read on the forward strand.
TTGGGCAATGAATCAATTAGAAGGACGTTAAGCTAATGTATAGACTGTTTCCTATAAGAAAATAATTTTTCCACTCCTATAATAGTTAGATCCTTTTGCACCATTGTCCGGCCTATTCTTGAATATAATAGCATCATCTGGAATCCCCATTGCTCTACCTATATTAACTCCATCGAAGAAATACAGATCCGCTTCCTCAAATGGCTTAGTCGGAAAAATAATTTCCTTACTACAATACCGTTGATAGTTATCCTGATCTCTGTAGGAGGTTTAAGTTGGTTCCTCTCTGGACAAGAAGAGAGGTGAGTGACGCTCTATTTACGGAACGTTCTTGTGGGTTCAATTAATTAAGATTATCTCCTCAATAGGATACATTTTAATGTCCTTATGAGGAGGTGTAGACAAACCCTCCTTTTTCGTGAACCTTTTCGGAGGGTGTATGTAAACATGAGCCGCTCACCAGAATGATGAGAGCGGCTAATGATATTCTAAAAAGGAATAATGAAATCGATTTATTCTATGATTCATTCTATTCTTTTAAACGCAAATTGTAGTACTTTGCCTTTTTTATTAATGTTACTTTTTGGTTTTTATTTATTTTTTGTGTTGTGTTTTTCTTTATATTAAATCACATGTAATTGGGTCACTNGTAGTTCAACGTCGCATCTTACGCCAAGACATTACGTTATAAGGATGTATTCCTTGCCTAGAAAACTCAAAGGTGATGATGAATATCTTAATTTTTCAACTGATAAAGAAATCCTATGAGTCGCGACTTTTAAATGTCATTCTCGTCCGAAATGAACTTCTTTTCCTGCCAGTTCTCGGTACCAACTCCACAACCACATTTTCGTTTCTCTTTATGTGATAAGTAAATTATTATTATTAAGATTTTGCTAATATTTTGTATGCATAGAGGATACTATTTAGGATGCATTGATGTTATTACCGCCATTAAATTCATAAATTCAGGTCGGGAGAAAGCGTTAAAAGTCAACATTTTTGTATCCTCCCACCCTTGAATCTTAAACAGCTTTTGACTATGAATATCCCTTTATTTTTGGGTACTTATTATATAGGATTGAAAGGCATCTATAACGTCTTATTAATCGAAGTTCGGTTGCGGAATCTCAGTTCAGTGATGAAGGAAAAATTTCGCCGTCGTAACTTTGAGAAAATTATCGAGATGAGAATTTTCAGATCCCCCGTAAAATTTGATGATGCGTGGAGAGTCGCTGCATGTCTGTCCATTGAAATGGTAGGCACAATTCTGCGGCTAACGACGGAGAATCCTCTGCAAGTTTAATGGCTTCCGGATTTCCTTTCATAATAAATAAGGAGTCTCTCTTCTACCTTTCAGATTTATCTTGCCGAGGAGTATTTTTACTTTAGTCTATTTTCCTTTTGTCGGGGAACATCGCCTTGCAGAAAAACGCCTCTTTCCGAATCTACCTTCCCCGGCTCTCTTCCACTACCCATCTCCAAGGTAACCGTTCTTCGTGATCTTCCGAAACCTCTTACCCTTCCCCCGCATCTCAATCGACGAACGCCTAAACTTATATCCACCCCCAAGACTGTGTTTACCTTCATCTACGCGCTTTCTTGTTTTGTTATTTCAAAGACGTTTTTCGCAGTACCTGGGTAAACTTTATCTTCCGCTTCAACAGTATTAAATGCTATTCCTCCGATTCCATCCAGGGATTTTCGCAGTGCTTTATTCCTCTATTTTCTAGCTGGATGTTTGTCTAAAGCGAAACTTATCTTTCGTATTTGGAGTAGGTTTTCTTTTCCCGAAGATGAAAACTTTTGAGTACATTTAAATCCTTCTCCGTTCTTCGTTGTCTTTATTTATGATGTTTTTGGGAGGTATAGGAGTTACTTTTGAGCTTTTTCTTCTTTAAATTACAAGCCTTTTCTCGGTGGATTATTCTGAAGTTTTTAAACTCTCATCCTCAAGGATCCCTAGGAATGATATTTATTTCTCAGGGAAGCTTAATTTAGTATTTTTATATATCTCTATGAATGTATGTATATGTATATATGTGTGTGTTTATATTCTTCTTTCGTTTTTTCCTAACTGAAAGTGAAGATTAAGCCTTTAAGGAAAATAAAAAAAAAGTTCTTAAACTTTCACCCCTAAGGATCCCTATAAATGATATTAATTTCTCAGAGAAGCCTAATTTAGTATTACGTATTATATATCTCTATTTATGTATTTTTTCCCCTGGATATTCCAAAATAACTGAATTTTTTCCTCATTCAAACCTTCATTTTTTGTAGAATTAAACCAAAACTGCTGAAAGGCATTCATTTAAAACAATAGATTAGAGCCGTAGATAACGGAAAATTTTCATAATGCGAAATATTTAACTGTTTTTCTTCTCGGACGAAATTGTAACGAAAAATTCTCCAGCTGTCCAGATTGTGAGGTTACATCGTTAGCGTCAGTACGTTGGAAAAATTTAACTGAACCGAGGGAACTCTTAATATTTGATTTTTGAACAATTTTAATCCAAAGAAGCATTACATTCCAATTTTGAATAATTTAAGCCATTCGATTTTGAGCAATGGGATCCATTAGTTTGATATTAGTTAAATGGAACCCAGATCAGTGACTGCCCCTCGTAATTAACTAAAATATCATTTCTTCAACCGTGACACATTTATTAATATTATATATTGTTGAAATAAAAGTCACCAACTCCATCATTATCTTTTTTTTGTCATGTTCGATTTCAACATTCCATTTGCATTCTGAATCATTGAGATTTTTGATTTTTTCTCTCAGTCTCGAAACACGGGGTTTTGAATACAGCCAACCGCAGTTTTTCGTTCACTAAAAATTAAATAATTTTCACCGAATCAGCACTCACGTTACTTTGTATGCATGTTTTAAGATCAAAGACCTAAAATTTTCACAATAATAGAGAGAGAGAGAGAGAAAAGCCACCGGAAAACATCCGGCGTTTGTAATATCGTTTGTGAAACCGATATAAAAATACGGTACGGCTTTAATAGAGAGATAGAAAAGGTTTTGATGATTTTAAAAGATCTTCGGCGAATTGACATGTTTAAAAATAACTTTGATACGAAATTCGTCCTTTGGTTCACTTAATTTTGTTCTATTTCTGCGTTAATAAAATGTTTCGCTCTTTTAGAGCGGCAAACGTTAAAGTTATCTTTTGGAATTTAATAAGCCATGCTAACCCAATGTCGATCGCTGTAAAATAATCTATTAGATTTGCAATATTTCTGCTAAAATAATGAATTGACAATAGTAAGATTCGACTAGGTTTTAACTGTAAAATGTGAGTACATTTATCCTAAGGGAAACATACTTTTGCGATCGTAAATTAAAATCACAATTAAGGGCTCAATGATATGTTTGATCAATGTCGAGGCTCCTGTATAGCGGGGAACGTGTTCGAATTCGGTGAAAACGGTCCCGGCTTCGATTCTCGCCGGGGGCTTTCGTGTGAAATGTCCTAAGCTGTCGAAGTACTTTTAACAATACAACTTTATTAATCTCGCTCAAATTTTCAAAACAAAAGTTTGGAAAGGTGACAACTTTTCTTTTTTTTTCAATGCAAAAATGAAGTATCATCTAACGGTCGAGTGAATTTTGAGTAAATTTTGATCGGGTTTGGATTCAAACTGCAGAGATACAAATCTTCAGAAGTAAATGCTTGATATAAAGCTTTAAAAGAAGTAATGGTAAACATAAGTACTTTCCAACACACGGCATGTTACCCTATGATGAAAATCGCTCGTTGAGATAAATTTGATCTCCTCTTAAATTTTAATGAAAATTACTCAGGACTAATTTCTAAAAATTATTCTCAGTATTTGGCTTTTGCTGTGAAAATATTCGGAGAATTCAATTAAGAGTAAGACCATACATATCTTCTGTACCCGAAAATTGTTTAACGTAAATAGAATACGTAAATAGAATAGCACCCGTAGCCTAAGTAGTTATGTTGTATTACCCATGGAGCTTTAATGAAAATATTTTCTGATTTAAGTATTATATTCCATTGCATCGATAGACAGTGTGCTTTTTGTTTTAATGCTTCTTCCAGGATTTGAACTGTTAACGTTACATGCGGAAGCTCCATTCTTTTCACCATCATGAACCGAAATGTTCCACATAATGTAATATCTGAGAGAAGACCCGAGTCGCGACTTTTAAATGTCATTCTCGTCCGAAATGAACTCCTTTTCCTGCCAGTTCTCGGTACCAACTCCACAACCACATTTTCGTTTCTCTCGAACGACCCTCGGAAAAAAACTTCCATTCCTACCCATTTCTCTTCCTCCCTCTACTCTCTTTTTTGGAATCTTACAAGGCGAATTCTCCTAACTCATCTTCGTCCTCCATTTTACTGGTAATCTCCTTCTCCGGCCCCATTTGACTGTCTCCATCCCATTCCTGATTTGACTCCCTCCTCCTCCCCTATTAGCCTATCCCTTGCTTTCCCTCCCCACTGTTTTTACCCTCTTTTTCTCCCCTTCCCCGGCGTTCCCTTCCCCTCGTTTTCCTACCCCTATTACCCTGTGCCCCTTCCCTCTTACCCTGCTTCTTTGGCTCTCCGGGTCACGGGCGCGCAGGAGAAGCGCTCTCGTTAAGCGGTGCAGTCGAGGATGATTCTGAGTGACGGAATAAATAAATCCTTTGATCTGCGAGGGAGTGAGTTGAGGGATGGGGAACGTGGAAGGGTAAGAGAGGAATGAAGAGACAGGGTACGAAATAGGGCCCGCGACACTTTATGGGGGAGTTATAATTGCTGCGTCGTTATGTAACTGCCTAATTTGCACATAATTAGTAGGAATTGGAACCTCGTATAATGTAAATGTTTTCTCGCGAAATTAAAAATAATCGCCCCGCGTGCTTGACGGGCTGATCCTCCCGGAAAAGTTTATCCGGCCTTCGAATCGTAGTGTGAGCGAGCTTTGAAGGTTGATTTGATGAGAATTTACTCGCAGCTCGCGAGCTGGGAAGTTGTAACTGTGTTTTTGTTGAGGGCGCTTTAATTTACTTTTTCATTTTAAGTGCGGATTCGGGTGTCATCGATGATTAGTGTATGTCGATCTAGAGAGAATTGGGAAAAAGTTGATCATAATTCTGGTTATGTTGATAGTGGGCCAAAATATTTTCAGTAACCTTTGAACAAATTGGTGTGTTTTTATATTTGCTGCTTAGGTACCTAAGTAGAGCGAATTAAACGTGATGAGCTCTAGTCTTAAATTTATAAGAAAATGACTATGAAAAACGACTTAAAGTTTACCGTTATCAATGGTAAATAAAAGCAACGAGAAGTACTTCTCAAACTTGTAAAGTAAGCCATTCTCGGTTATACCTAGATATAGATCTCGGATATACCACATTTCCTTCAAATTTTCACTTTCTATTTTCCGAATGCTTTCAGTTGCTTTTTTATCTTACAAAGTGCGATATGACTGATTCATCATTGCTATTAGTATGTACCTTTGACTCGCATATCTGTCAGTTCTCTCTGGGATGTCTGGATTTATAAGCCTTTAAACCGTATACGATATCGTCATTGATATCGGGTTTAAATGTGTGTAGATTTAAAATATATAAAAGTAAAAAACTTCTGTATCTTTTCTTCTGATTAGTGTGTATTCGGAAGTCATTGAAGGTGTGATTCACCGTAGAAAATTTCTAGAGCTAGATTCCAATATACGATCATGCTATAATTTTTTAAATTCTAAAAAAATTTGTGTTCTTTTCCTTTTCTTGCTCCGAAAGAAATCATTTCCGGAAAAGGTTACTTCAAAATTGGGTTTTTTACTTAGGATATATTATTTGAGATATCTTTCCTAGAGTTGCATGAAGGATAGGACTCTCTTACTTAGAAGAATCTCTTCTACATTGTAGTAATTAGTAATAGTAATTAAAATAATAACTGATTTAAGATTAATTTCATAAAAATTTTAAATCGTTAAATTTTATTTTTAAGTTATGGAACGCGACTTCTTAATATTTACAGAGTGTAAATTATTTTAGAAATAATGGGAATTCCAATGGGAAGCTTAAAACATTGGTACTTATCCAATAAATACTGTTAATTTGTTGGTTTGTTCCACTAAATATCACAGAAAATGTAGAGAATCATTTGCTCTATCTAAAGTTGGTACTACGCAATCAGGCAGAGGACGAAAATTAGCATGGTAATACGATACCGTATCAGGCAGAGGACGGAAATTAGCATGGTTAAATTTGGAAGTTAGCATTGTTAGCATCATTAAATTGTTTCTTTTTCTCGGTTTTCAATATTCAGTTTATACAGACTGTTTAGATAGAAGTTTTAACAGTTTTCGCATTTTTTGATTGTAAATAGTGGGTTATCAGAATTTAAATCTAGTGGCTTTTATCTAAATCTTCCTGAAGTAATGAGTATGTGGTACGGGAAATAAGTACCTTCAGTAGTTAGGTTTCATTACGATACAGTTAAGCATAGTCAATATTTCCCTTGATGGCTCAAAATATTCAATTTCCTTAATTTTTCTTCTCTTCTTGTCGCCATCTAACGATAATTAGAATTATGAAATTGTAATAGAATATTAAATATAGTAGTAATAAAATGTCGTTGCTCATTTCAAGTAATGATTTATATTAATTTGTGAAGGTTATTTTCGAAATAAAAATTGTTTTACTTAAAGATCTCTGGGGAAGGAAGACTACATTTAAACATAATATCCTTATATTAATTATTCTGTAAAGGTAGTTTTTAAGGGGTAGGGTGTCTGTGTAGAAGGAATGGAGTACTTCTAAGTTAAGACGTACTCTTTTGTGTTTGCAGTGCCCGACGGCAGGATGGACTCTGAAGGATGTTCTTCCAGAGTGAGAAGCCGGGCAGGACATCTTCACCGAGCAAGAAATACTCCGCGTCTTTAAAATGAGATAGACGTACCTTTTCTTCATAAAATTTTAAGAGGCGACCTCGCGAATCTGAATTCATTTTATTTCTCAAAAACTGGTTCTCGGTGCACATTTTGGGAGAAAATAATTAAGGAGTACATTTCTTCATGAATTTTCGTAGATATTTAAAAAGTATTTAAGGTGTGTGAAAGTACGGTAAAATAACGACTTTTCCTAGGGAATATTCGTTTAGACAAAACGACGATACGTATATCTGGGTTGTAGTTCAACGTCGCATCTTACGCCAAGACATTACGTTATAAGGATGTATTCCTTGCCTAGAAAACTCAAAGGTGATGATGAATATCTTAATTTTTCAACTGATAAAGAAATCCTATTGATAATATCTAGTTTCTTACAAATCACTACTTCGAGAATCCGAATATAAATAAGTTTTTTTAAGTTTGAGAGCTGGAAAATATTTATAGAGATATATGTAATCGCATACATTAATAAAGATGCCAAAATGTTCACCTATGGATATGCTACGAGGATAATTATTTATTAGAATATCTTTGCTTTTCAGTTACTTACTCACATATTATAATTTCAATGGGACATATAACTTGGACCATCTTTCATTTCTAACCCACAAGTTATAGACTTGGTTTGTTAACATTAAATGAGGAAGGATGACAGTCTGTATTATGATTTAGTTATTTTCCGGTGGATGTTCTGCAACCATTCTCCAAAGGTTCTCAGCCGGGTTACCTGGGTTATTTCCACTGACATCTTGGCCGCTAACTCTGTTGCCATCTTCTGGGTATCGAGAACACCAATCCGGTTCCTAAATAACGACATATTTATTTGCTTCTAATGTTACAGCTATGCACGCATTAAGTTTGCTATTTCTTCTGTCTTTTATTAATTTCTGATAAAGAAATAGGCGTAACCGCTGGTAAAATTTTAAGCATCTATGCGTATAGTCGAATCAGTTTAATATAGTGTAATTCCAGCTTCTTTTGCTTCATTATTTGTTACCATTGCAATATTTCTCTTCTCTTCGATATTTCGTTGTTTATTTTTTCCTTGTTGCCTTATTAATTTTTTTCAGGCTTGTTGTTGACAGTAACAGTTAATAAGAAGACGAGATTTTGATTTAATATTTTCCCAAGTTCAGACTTAGGTTTTTATTTTAACCCACATAACACTTCCTTTCCTTTGTTGATTTTTTTTGTACTCCAAAAGCTATATTTTTATTTTTTGATATTCAATGACAAAGGATTATAAGAAAGAAGGTATTAGGAAGTCTTAGTCTCGATCTTCAATAAGGACGTTTTATCGTTACTACGCAACAGTCACCAACAAAGAAGTTTATTTGTCTTTGTTTTCCATCTATGCCTGCAATATGTCCATATGTGCCTGCAATATATCTAGTTGTCATTTCGGTGGTAATTTGACATATTTCAATGTTTAAAGCATTATGAAAGCGGAAGACGAAAGTGAATTGTTATCCGAGCATGGAACTTAGGCGTAAGAGACTTATAGCATTTCTTAGCGGAAGCTAGCATCAACACCGGAAAAATGCCAGATCTTTCTTAAGCCTTAACTACGATATTCAAAAAGACTGGTAAATGTGGTGCTGTAAGTCATTCATGTCATTTTTCTAACTGAAATAAATACGATTTCGGTTGTTTAGAGGTACTAGAAATATGTGTTTGGTAATAGTTCAGTAGCGGTAGTTGTAAAAGCGTTACGTTGCGTACGTACAAATCATGAGCAAAACACCTCGTTGAAGACTCCGCGCGTGTAGTTTAATCCAGCTTAACATTCGCCAAACAGTGATTCAGAACGTCACTTCACGCACATTTGCGGGAACATAAGCGCGGGATCGCTGAACCTTATTTGGAGGTTTGTTTGCATTGCAGCCTCTTGGAGGCACCGCCCGGGAATGTCGAATAACCCACGAGAGGGAAGCGCTTGGCAGCCGCTCGAAATCACACCAAAGCGGTGGAAAAACGCGGCAGCTTTTCCATTTAAGCTCCATGATCTCGCCGATTGGCCCGAAGACATGGGGAATAATGTTATCGCGAACGGTTTTTCATTCCTCTTCCGCTTCCGACGGCATCCGATTCCAGTCTGCCGTAATAAGGGGGATGTCGCAGGAAAGGAGCCCCCCCGAGGGCCCGTCGCAATGATATTCTGTTCCACTGATCCGAAAAACAGGCATCAGGGATCGCTTACGGTTAATGGTCTCGTTTGCGTGTCGATTTCGTGCTCCTACGCACGCATCGAAGCCGCAGGGAGTCTCGGCTTCTTGGCGGAGTATTGCAACGCGCGCCTCGTGTTCGCAGTGGATAATGAAGTGTCATGGGGCGCCTCCGGGGATGGAAGCATTGGGTGGGGTATATGCGCGGAGGAGAGGGTGCCGGTGTTTTAGATCTGCATGATCGGAATGCAAATGCATCCTTGCCCTTAACGATGGGGAATTTATTTAGTTGAATTTGCTTTCGCGACCGTTGAGTAGCGTAGTAGAATGAGTCGAAAGTAAAAATAAACCTCTAAGGAAAATTCAGGAGACCAAAACGGTCGATAAATCGCATGTGGTTTAGTAAAGAGTGAGGAAATAATTGTATACTTCTTTTTATGACTTTAACTTTGCCGAAAAGTGCTTTTCAGTCGGAGCTGCTCCATTGATTGCCACTCACGGATCGCTGTTTTGCTGCACTTTATGATATGCGGCAGTTGTTATTGAATTTATGATTTATCATACGCCTCGTATATGTAAATATATTTTCGTTGAATTGGATTTTGCATCAGCTCCATTTAAATTTCTTATCAAAGTCGGAACATTTCCATGGACTAAAGAATCTATATCCACCACCATTACTCCCATATAAATCTAGTATTCTCTGTAAATAACGATTCGAATTGATGATAGGTCAAAATATAATTTATCATCTCTAGCGAGATTTAGTGGAATTCCATTATAAATGAAATAATGAATATAACTCATGTTTTTCACAAATATATATATATATATTTGTGGAAAAGTGTAAGTTATATTTATTATTTCATTTTGTTCAAAAGATGTAAACTTTCACAATGCAGCGTTGAAACAAAAATATGAGTCCTTAGTGGAGGTAATTACTACCCATACTCACATGAACACATTAGTGTTGAATGACGATCTCAGGTTAGATCAGGCTATCATAGAATTATTTTGTTTTGATGATGATAGTCATCCCTTTTATTAGGAATTTCATTCAAAAATACAATTGGAACCCAATATTTATCTATTCTACTTCAGAGGAATCGGATTTCCTACTCAAAATTTGTTTTTGGAGAGGCTAATATATTTTAAAAAGTAATAAAACTTTTCAATTTAAATCCTAGATTTAATATCTACTCATAATCGGTTACTATGGCTACGAAAATAAAACCAGAGGCGATCTCACTGATCTAGAAAAACTATAGGCATGTCTGAATAATACTCCAGGAGATATTATCGTATGACTTTGTCTGCTTGTCTTTATTATTTTAAACGAGGAGCTTGTATAAAGCCATACGTACGCTCAGACTGCTCCGAATCATTTAGACAATCAACGGCAAAAGTTGGCCTTGTTTCCAAGGAATGTTTTTTAAATGAATGTAAAACCTTGACCAGACAAGGTTTCTTTACAGTGAATATGCGCTAACGTTTTACGCGAATGGCATTGATGTTTTCTATTTTCGTGTTTTATGGAGAAAAGTATTGCCATTGCGGTTAGGGTTTCTTGTTGAATGGAAGATTTGATGGGGGAATGGGCGGGAGGGGAATCGAGAATTAGGGGGTAAGTAGGAATGGTTCGTAAGGAGATGGGGTGAGTGTGCAGAAGGAGAAAAAGTAGTGGGTAGAGAGGAGAGGAAGATCTTTTTCATCGACCCAGGCTCTTGGAAGGTTTTATCCCACGCATACCACACCATCCTCCCTCCGCATCCCCCCTCATCTTTAATCCCTCTGTATATCTTCTCCTCCTCTTCGCAGAATTAGCCTCCGATTGGCGCTCTCCTTTCATGCAAATCCATTCTATTCCGTCTCTTCTTACAACCTCGCACTTTTTTCTTCGATCTGCTACTCAGTAGCTTTCAAGCCTTCCTCCTCCCCTTTCCCTTACTTCGTAACCTTACCCTGCTTCCATTCTACTCCCCACTTTCCCTCTTCCTGAATTTATCCCATTTCTTCCATCTGCCTCATTTTCCACCTTTCCTTTATTTTTCCTTCTCTCTGCAATCACAGTCGCTCCACACCTCATCCCATCTGCTCTTCCCTTCGATTTTTCTGACGGTAAGGATTTAATTCCTGGAACCATTAATCGATAAAAAATTTGGAGCTATGGTTCCAGGAATCAGTTAACTTCATACCTGTGATTTGTGGACATAAAATCTTTATGTTAAATCATGAATAATCAGAAAGCTGTTTTAATTTCTTGGGGAAATCGATAACTAAAACTAAAGTAATTCTTTCCCTTATCATATCTTGCGGGGTCCGTAGTAATCCGATTTGTAGCAATACATAATATGTTGAGTTTGCGATGGGTTGTATAAGGGTATCTTAAACTTCGGTTTGAATGGAAGAGGAAGCTCTTCAATATCATCCAAATAAAATCAATATCACAAGGATTAAGGAAAGGTTTGATTACTTTGCAGGATAAAGTCCTGCGGCTGATCCCAAAAGAATAACAAGTGTGAGAAATAGCGACATGACTGGGGCTCGAACCCAGGTCTCCCACTTTCGAAAGCATTCCCTTAACTGTGAAATAGATATGGCATGGTAGTTCAGTGGTTAGAATACCTGCCCGGAAAGTTGGAGACCTGGCTTCGAGTCCCAGTCACGTCGCTATTTTTCACAATTGTTATTCCTTTAAAATCAATATCAAATAAAAACACTGTTTGCACCTTAAGATGACCGTTGAATCAAGGTCCAGCACAAATTATGGGACAATGTACTATCGATGACAATTAGATTCACTTCCTGCCGTAAAACTTTTGTTCATGGCTTCTGACTCAGGGTTTTATCCATGGTTTTCTATTAAGTACTTTAATTTAACCTCTTACCGCAACAAGTTAATATCATTTGGAGAATAGATTGGATGATATTAAGTGACCCGCTGAAAGATAATCAATCTGCTGAAACGGTTTTAACCTTAGTTTGTTGCCAAATCATACTTCTGTGAGTTTACATACCGATTATGTAAAATGATTAATCGCATTACGTCCGAAAACCACAGACACCGAACTGAACTTAACTGACACTGAAGTTAACTGCCTCCTAGAAACTTTGGTCACAAGTTTTTGCCTATTAATGGTTCCGCGAATTAAAATCCAGACTATGGTTTATTTACGTTTATAGTAAGGAATAAGAATCAATAAATTTCTTCTTCTTTCGCTAAAAATAATTTTTATCGCGTCTGTTGAATTAATAATCTACCTAAAAAATTTATTCCCATCATTTTAGGTACACGATGCTTTCTACCTTGAATAAAACCTCGTAGAACTTCTCTGTCCGCACGAGCTAGGTCGGCTACTCTTTTATGCTTTTCGAGCGCCGAAAAATTAAAGTACGCAATTCGCGTATCAATTTCGGAAATGGATCGCATGTGACATGTATGCCTTTGTTTGTTCATTTGTGCATATATTCTCTCTCATCCGGAATGGAAACAAGACGGAAATTTCTAGCCTCAATTTCTCCCGATAAAATTTTTGCCTGCCAGTCTTTTTCCCTATTTCCCTCCCTTCTCTCCCTTCTTCGCGTTCCTCTCTTCAAACTTCATGCCTTTCTCCTCTTTTCATACGTTTCTCTCTCCACTTACCGTTACCCTTTCCATATTTTCTCTATATAACCCTCTTCAGCTTTTTTCCTCTTTCCCCTTCATCTTTCTCCCTTTTTCACCGCCTCTCTCCTCCCCTCCATTTTGCCCTCCTCATTTATCTATCCCTTGCACCCTCTCTCTCAAAGCACTTACTATCTCGCTCTTGCACAACTGCGCTTAATCCATCAGCGTTTTATTTATTGACAAAGAACTTTTTTCTCCTTTTTTTCCTTATTTGAATGATGGGTGTGCAGTTTGCATTCGTTCACAATTTGCGCTGGAAAAAGTCACCTGACATACTGGCTCTGTTTGTTTAAACGTTTTTTTACGACATTCGATGAAAAAACGTTAAAAAAATTATCTTACATGTAGCCTGTTTGTAAAAGACTAACTGGTATCTCACACAATTTTTTCTAATAAATAAACTCAGTTGTAGAATGCTTTACTACGTGAATTTCTGTCGCAAAAAAATTTGAACAATTACCGGTGCGATTTCCGCAGCAATAGGTGATGTAGACTACACTACCAGTCTCGGATAAGATAGGCCATCAGGATTTTCTAGAGGGCAACTTTTTTTGATTAGTTTACTTCAACTGCATCTCAGTTACAAATGCAGTTACAACGCAGTTTGCTTTCCCAAAATTTTCATTCCTTTTAGTTCTTCGTAATACCCTATATTTTCATTGTGTCGCTGCTTCCTATAAATATTGATTGTATTTCGTGGAATTTTCTTCGTTATCTTCTTTGTTATTAGCTTAGTTGTAACTCAGGTTTTCCATTTCTTACGTTTTAGGGTGGACATTCAAATGATGAGGATATTGATACTTGCATACCATCGAAGATAAAATTTGAGTAGCTGTTAGCTTCATGTTTGTGCGAATATATTCAATCCTGTGCAAGCCTTTTTCGTCTTTATAGGGGGTTATTTTAGTATCTATGATATGTTTCATATAATTGACATTAACATTCACATGATATTGACATTCGAGGTCCCGGGTACCCAAGTGGGTAACGCGTTCAACTTCGGTGAAAGCGGTCCCGGGTTCGATTACCGATGGGGGCCTGTGGGGATTACGTGCGAAATCGCCTAAACTGTCGAAGCACTCTCAAATATACTACTACGATATTGACATTCATCTCCTGCCGGAAAACTGTTGTTGACTATGGGTCTTATCATGGTTTACTATTATGATTTTTGAAGTTCACTATTTTATTGAAGATCCCGGGTTAGGGGAGAGGGGAGAGAATCTGGCTCATATTAAATAAATAAATAAATAAATAACGTCTTTATTTTGGGCGAAATTGAGACTTTAAAGTCTCCTCTTCCATTTAACCCATTGTCAATATTAAAAAAATTTAAATTAATAATAATATCAAAGAGTTAAAAAATAGATAATAAAAGTTAACTTAAATTGAATTAAGACAAAATTGGAAATATTTAGTTGTGGATTTAAAAATCTAAGTGAGGCCTAGGGAAAAAATATATCCACAGCAGGAAAACACCCACAAAGAAGGGGGGTGTGAAAAACCTGCACAAACCTACTGAGAGTAATGACTAAGAGATTTAGAAACAGAAAGCTGGAAAAAATATATAGCCTGGAATTAAGAACATGATTAAAATGACAAACTAATACATCATACTGCCTTAATAAGTTTTCACTGACACTAAGTTTCGATAAAGTTTATGATTAGTCATTGAACCGAGTCACTAGTATCATATGCACTTAGGAACACAAACATATATGCTAATATTACACACTGAGATTGCATAGAAAATACAACTAATTACTTAGAAAATACAAATACAGTAAAAACAAAGTTGACTATTAATAGATAAACATAGACATCACTTGTTAATTATTGCAAAGAATTCATTTCAGTAAAATCGAGTATTTGAGAAAAGAAAAGTAGAAGATAGCACAAGGAAACAAGATAAATAACAATGATGACTAAATTATAAAGGTAGAGTGTTCAGGCCATGGGTTTTTTCACCCAGTACAGTGTTTGGTCGGCAATTTTTACCGATTGCTATTTTAAGGTCATTTCCTTTACTTATTGTTCAGAATATTATTATTCCCATCCACGGGACCTCTCATATTGAATCATAAGTTCAAGGGGACGTTCAGGTCTCCTTTTCATCTTATTAATAAACTTATCCGCTTGTCTATTTCCACTTTTATCCCATCCGTCCCATCTGTTTCCCATCCTGTCAACTCCTTCCTTTCTTTAATCGAATATATTCAGCATCGCTGTCTCCTTTCTTCCTTTCTGATCTTTCCTCTTCGTTTACGTCCTCTTTCTTTACATCCTCTTCTTCCTCTCTCTACCCCCTTTCTTCTCCCCTTCCCACACACAACTCCTGAAATTCATCCCCCCGCTCCCTCTGAACCATACCCACAGGTTTAAACTCACTTTTCGGAATCTCTACAGACACTTCGCCTCGGAGTTTTTTTGATAAAACCTTTTCATCAATTTAATTTCTCTGCTGACGGCAGCAGGCTTATATCCGAGGCCCTTTTCTAAGAAAGGTTAAAAATGCGAAGGGAAGTAGTCCAGCGACCTGTTCTTCAAAGGAAATATTTTTTGGAAATATTATTTATTATATATAATATTTGGAAAAGCCAGGAATAAGTGGCATTTCATGTTTTTCGGGGACAAATTTCTCGGCATAAATAAATTGTTTTCCTGTTTGCCAATGGGAAATAAAGTCAAGCCGAATGCAAATAATGCTGAGTGATATTTCTATCTCACTTCATGAAGAATATCATCGCCAATGTGAATCATGTTTTATGAGACCATTATTGTTTCCAATATTATATATAAAACTTTAGTGAGTGATTTCTGAGCAAGCACTTAGAAATACATATGCGGTCTTTCTCTTTGCATAGCACGTACAATTGTAATTTTTAAACCAAATTCGGAAGTTGACAAAGTCTTGCAAATACTAATATCTTGTATACATTCTACCAAAATATAACGTCAATAGTTGACTATATATACCATCACTTAGAAGAAAATGGAGTGAAGAACGACTTAGTGATTTCCAAAATATTTTTATTTTCACTACAGTTCTTGGTTACTACGCCATTATCAAGCCATGCCGGGACGTTGTAGACGAAACTGGTCGTCAAAATTAAAAAAAGTATTGAGGAAATGACAAAGGTTTTCTTCACTCCTTTATGATGTCTTTCCACAAATTCCGTCCTAGTTTGATGGCTTATAATCCCTTGGAAGTGCAGAAAAATTTAACAAAGAAGTTTTTCTATGTAATGTTGATATGAATATTGGAAAAAATCAAAGAAAATGTAATAAATATGAAATCGAAAGGGGAAGCTCTATCACATTCATTTTTATTCGATTCTATAGAAAATATTTATCAATATAAAGAATTCGAATTAATTCAAAAAGTGGTATTGCCTTTTATATACAGACGTTGTTAAATATAAATGTGCGAAAGAAATGGAAGGTACGCTAACAACTATTTTAACATTTAATATTATATTACATGCAATGTAATATTAGGATCGACGGAAAGAAATTTACAGAACGCTTACGCGGCATTTGAAAAAACGGCAAATGCAGTTCTTCAGCAAACCATTCTTTAACTGCTGGGCATAAGAAATAGGGAGATGCTCAAGAGAACAAAGGCGAGTGATTCTACAGCTGAAATGCGATTAAAACCAGTAAATTTTTCGCGAGGGTTTGATGGGACGTTACGTTCCTTTAACAGCTTCATCAAAGAAAGTGTCGCGAAGTTGAAACAGATTCGTAAGAACATTTTACGACAATCGCTTTCATGCCTGCTCTTTTTTTCTATGCGCCAATAATTGTCGCCTAAGAATCGGAACTTCTTTTGTTGTTCGGATCATTCCCCATCTCTCTCTTGCCGTCCAGACGACACTTGGGGAGGTAGGCTATAGCAACAGAAATGATCCGTCTGTCCCACGCAAGCTTTCTCCATCTCTTTTCATTGCAGACTTTGCTTTTATGACCTTACAGGGAGAGGGAGCCTCGTAACTTTCTTTTGCTCCTATCAATTCTCATTTTAAATTCCATCTCTTTCGGGACGGTTAGAGCAGATCTTTCGTTGAATTACTCACCAGGTCTTTATCGTCCGCGAACCTGACTTAATAAAGAGGAGAATAAAGGGAAGGAACGAAGGGAAAGGTAACGAGAACCAGCAAAGGATTGTCGGTGGGGGACGAAAGGGTTTCATGAGAATATTGAGTACGAACGGTAACTATGGAGAACATATGTTTCAGGTCATTCAACTTAACATGAAACACAGTATAAAAGTTGCATTAACCTTTATATTATTAATTCCTATATTATTAGTAGTAGTAGTAGTGTTGTTAAAAGTGCTTCAACAGCTTAGGTCATTTCGCACATAGGCTCCCTCCCTCCCTCCGGGATTCGAACCCGGACCGCTTTCACCGAAGTCGAACGCGTTGCCAACTTGGCTATCCGGGAGCCCTCCTACATTATTATAATTAATCTTTTGTTAGCTCTGGGGGGATTCCCATAGAGTCGGAAGATAAGTACATGTTTGCTCTCAGAAATTGAGACAGTAGAAAACTGTCAAGATAAAATCAATACAATGACAAAAAAGAAAAAACTACATAATATGTTCAAAAGTTTACAAAATACATATAGAAAACAAAACAAGATTAATCATAAGTAATAAAAAGATGATAAAATAGTTTATCTTTAAAAGATGTGGAGTTTTTAATCCTATCAGGTAAAGAGTTCCAAAATTGGGAGACTGTTATTAAGTAGGAGTTGACATAAGTGTTGGTATGAGAAGTGTTAACAGAAGAAATTAAACCTTTACAAGTAAAGAGATCCAAGATATATTGTTTATTCCTAAGTAATAAATACAAGCACGAACCAAGCATATATTTCCTTCTTATGTTATATTAGGGGTTACGATAAATATTGTTTTTTTTTGTGGAAATTCGAGGAAAAGTGTAATTCTTGTGCTGTATGTTATTACTTAGAGGTACTTGGTAATTTTTTGTTGTCAACTATATTTCCAGTTTGAAGAACTTTTCAACCCATCGGAAAAAGGTTTATGTTTCTTCAAAGACCTTATGAATAATTACTCTATAGATTGAAGTACTATATACCTATATGAAGTATATATAACTATCTTAGTAAAATAATTAAATGTAAATTTCGTCTATTTTTATCATATTACATAATCATTTCACAGGATATAAATACAGAAAAGACATTTTAGTTTCGGTAGGATCATCGTATTATTCGAAAGAAGAATGTCGTATGACATGCAGGAAGGAAAATAATATTTATTTTTATCCTCGATAACTTTTGAGCTAGAATTATTCACACACGCCGAAATGCGGCTTGCATGGTAGTTATGTAGATGTGTTTATGTAGATAGATACTTATCAGGATTTAAGTGTTGCGTCTGTTGTAGAATACTTTCATTAAAATGAACACTTTCTAAGTCGTTTCGTCTATTTTTCTTTACACTTCTACTCTGCTTGAAAACAATGTTCTGACGATCCCTTCTCAAAGATTCGGGCTTAGTAAACAAGTCGTTTCTGTTCAAGTAATTCTTAGATGAGAGGTTATCTAAAATAGTGGTTCGACTCATTACTCGATATCTTCGTTCATTGGGAAATGTGAGGCTAAAAAATAACTTCTTTAAATGGGCAAGTTTGAGACTGAGATATCTCCTCTCCTAACAAACTTATAGAGGTTAATGAAATGTACCCTGTGGAATTTTCTTTCTAATACAATCTATCTGTAGAAATATTGTTGCCGTCTCTAGTCGCTGAAAAATATCACTTTATTTTACTTGGAATTCTACGAAGTAAATCCTGAATTGAATGAATTATTCGAAAGTTTTCGTCCACCGAAAATGTTCGTAATCTTCAACAGAAATCTCGTTATAATGCATGAATTTCTATCCTTATATTTACTAAAAATAGTGATTTCAAAATTTTTTCTTTTCACGATGCTAATTTTATGAATATTCTGGGTAGTACTATTGGGAAAGGAAAACTTCTTTCTCGTTAGAACATTGCATTTCATGAATTTACAATATAGCTAACATTCTTTTTCCCCTTTAATAGCCTCGTTAGGAATTTTTTTCTCAGGGAGTTGCGGAAAGGTTCCTCTTAAAGATACTGTTTTATTAGATTAAGGATTATATATGGCAATTTATCAGTTTTATAAGGAGGAACGAGCAATATCAATTCAGGAAATTTACATCCACCGAGAATACGAGAAAACCCCAATTTTACTGGCACGTGCTCTTTCAGTTTTTCTGATTGCACATCCGTCAACAATTCGTTCGGTTTTCACCGTAAGTGTATTTGTCGAATTGTGAACACATTATGATTTGTACGTGTATTGTCAAAAATAACGGTAACATTTCCTGGTGGAATCAAAATTGCTCAAATTTTCCTGGTTCCCATCGATTTATTGGTTAATGTAGTTAATGACTAATTAAACTTTGAAATTATTAAAAATTTTTCTATATTACACAGAATATTACAATAACCTAATTTAAAATATACTGGAATATGAAGCAAAATACTAACTGTGTATACCGTAACATTCGATGAAGTCGACCTTAGATTTTTGCGTCTTAACATATGTGCAGCCATCAGTGTAGCATAACATTACAAATACAGCTTGACTTGCAGTCGAAGGCGGCCAAAGTGTAGACATATTTTTTGTTAACAAATTCAGAAAAAGTAGGAAAAACCAGGAAAAGAAAAAAGTTTTGGTTACACGGAACTGGAAAGTGTCTCTAAAAGTTGTTATAATTGGCGGTTTTACCTTTGCAACAGCATATCGTCTCCAGTATTAATTGACGTATTTGTTCGTAGTTTATTTATTCATCGTATTTTTAATATTGTTAATACAAGTTAATATTTCGACCCAGATTAGACATTACTTGTGTCCTGAAAAAGCGCTATTCACATAAAAGCCTGCTTCTTAAATTCTTACAAAAGGAACTGAAAAAATCAACGATCATTGGGGTAAATACGATAAGTATATACCGTATTCAATATGGTTATTTTCTTCTTTTCCTTATTTTGGTCGATAGTTGCTTTCTTGTGATTTATAAAGCGCTGAGGCTTAAAGCCTAACCTGTGAATCATACGATTGAAATAAGCACCTGCATTGTATTATTGTCATTCTGAACTATTTTTGTTGTATATTTTATTATAACAATTAATAAAAACAATAATATTAATGAATAATTATAATCATATTAATGTTATATATAATACTATATATGTCTATGATAAGCTGATTGCTTTTATTTATATATATTTAGTTTAGCGAAAAGACTTACATTTTACGGAGATATATGAACCACGAATTTGACTATCAAAATTTGTCACCATCAAAATCGCAAAATCTTGCAAAAAATCGATTTATTTGAACGAGTCTTTCATGATTTTGACCCATAAACACTAATAGGCGCTCAAAATAAAATGATAGGAATCAAAAGATAAGATAGTTACGTAAATTTTCCTTCTTTTTAAAGTAGACTTGATATTTTACATCCGTTATCCGAATTAAGTATTGCGAATGAAAAAGATCTGTAACGCATAAAAAAGAATTTTGCATTTATTTCTTATCTACATCTACATTAGTTCCCTGAAAGCCGCCTTTCGGCGTGTGGCAGGGGGTGCAAACACCAGTTATGAGTCTTACGATCTGTTTATGATCGAACCTGCGATAATTCTAGAAAAAGTACAAATTGTTGGTGTTAACCATGTTCCATTTTAAGTAATTACCATGTTCAACGAAGCTAATTGGATGATCTCGTGACGCCAAAACTTTCATGTCCATCTTATTTTTAAGTTAAAAGATTCATCATTCGAATAGACTTTGAGCGTATTTTCCGTGGAAAAATTCTGACAGGGGTTTGATAAATACATATGCGATGGCGGCTATTTTAGTAGATGCGTAACTGGAAAGTTGTAAGTCTTATTGAATGTGGGATAGTTACGATATAAATTATACTACTTGAAAAAAGGGGAAGAAAAAGTATAAACTTTACACATAAGGTGTTGCCTTAAAATACAAGGATAAAAAGATGTGAAAAATAGCGAAATGAGTGGGATTCGAATCCAGATCATTCGGGACTTTCCGGGCAGGTAGTCTAACCTCTAAACTACAACAATGCGTCTTTCTCATATTGTCATACATTTCCTTAACGTTGTGGAGTAGATTCGGCGAGGTAGTTTCGTGGATAGAATACTTAAATATATAGAAAATCTAAATATATAGGTATACATGTCCAGAAAGTGTGATAACTGGGTTCGAGTTCCAATTATGTCGCTATTTTGGACATATTTTGACCTTGCCTTTGAAAACAGATGAGCCTTCTTCAAACTTAATTATTATTCCCAACGCTGCTTTTCTATGCATGATTTGTTGTTGGTACCCAAAGGATAATGGGATAATGATCATCGGAGATTATGCTAACCGCTGTTAGAGCGATGATAATCTGTATTCGGTATTTTGCTCGTGGTTTACCTTTGCGATCGATCCATGGTAGCCACACATATTATATAAGACCGGATGTGGCTGCCATAATTAGCTCTTTGGTAATTATCTACAGATTCCTTGAAATAATTATATGAATTGGGACAAAGATAAAATGCAAAGAAAAATTACTTCGTAGGAAATAGTTTTCTTCTTAGGATTTCATTTTCTTGGGTAGAAAAACAGTGCAAGGCTCGGTTGAATTAATATAAAATAGTAAAATGGAACAAATTTACAGGATGCTTAGTATCAACTTTCAGCGATTCAGATCAAAATTGTTTGTGAGTTTGAAATGTAATCGCTCTAGCTAAATATTTCAGTATCTGTTCCACTTTTCTCTGCCCGAAAATTGGAATGTTTTTGGCGACAGAATCATGCACCATACTTCATTTGCAGTTTTTGTTGGCCATTAAAACTACATTACATGATACATAATTTCATAGTCCTGGTCCATATTATTTAATATCCCTCGGGGTTTAATTTAGTGATGGCAATGAATAAGCTACTCTTATTTTTCTCTTTTTAAGTGTGTGTTTTCACAGAGTTAAGACCAGTAATATCGATTCTAAGAAGTCATCTAAAAATTTTAGAAGCTTTTAAACATTTTTATTACGTTTTTTCAAGAAATTGTGGAGCATCCGGTGATATTGTATTTGCTGTAATAACTTAATAATAGCTCCCTTCCAAACTTCTCATCGCCGGAACTGCTCCCTTTGTCCTGTAGGCACTTGCAATTCTATTTCCGCTCGCTATTTCGAAATTTTGTCTAATTAAAGGATGTTTTCCACGCTGGTTAATATCGAAATAAACAAAACGCATTTTTATAGTAGTTTCAAAATCAACTTTAATAAAATTGCTCGTTGTAGTATCAACATAATATGTTTACATAAAAACAAACAATGATTTAATACATATCTCTTTAAATACACTGAACCACGATATGAGAGCGAAAAAAAACAGACTGGATTTTAAAAGCAAAGATCCATGATATCGTTGCATGATTTTAAATAATTTTTATCATATCTTAATATCATTTGTGCCACAATGTGATTTGAACACACAACGTCATTTGAACCTGTGACAGCTGTTATAACACGTTTCATAACTCTAAGTAGTCTAATACACACAATAGTCTAATACACACAATAGTCTAATACACACAATACACAAGACAACTATTTTTGTATCAAACAGTATGTTATAATATTGTATATTATTTATTTAATAGTAAACGTTGCAATTTGGTCGGAGGACCAGGTGGCAACGGTCAAGGGGAAGTATGAAAAATAATTACCAAATCTGTCCGGCATTCGCCCAAGGACGGGAGAAAAAACCCTCCAAAAAGTACCCCAAAAAACCCCTCCCTACCGTATGTTATTATACAGTGCAGTATGTTATCATATAGGACGCGGTGACCACGGATTAAAAATAAAGGAACGCGAACAGAAAACCGATGTTGCAAAATATTCATTTATCAATAGAGGTATTTGGAATGACTTACCTGGAGAACTTCTCATTCCAATGCCGAAAAATGTTAAAATTTTCAAAAAGAAGCTCAAAAATTTTCTGTGATATTGTATAACGTGATACTGTATAATGTGATATTCTATAATGTAATATCGTATGCTGTAGGTATATTAATGACTGTTTATAATTCATAGAATTGTAGAATAGTTGATATTTTTGTAATAGCGTAGTATTGTTGTAATACTTTGTATAACATGCTGCCTTCGGGAGGTTTTTGGAGGGGTTTTCCTCCGGACTCGGGTGAATGCCAGGCAGGGCTTTTGGTTTACTGCCACCAGGCTAGATGCCTAATTGTAGTCATAGAATGTAATAAATAAATGCAGTATGCAGACACGGCTACATTACGCTAATCTCATCGTTTGGGTAATTAATCGAATCCGACAAAAATACCAAATCAGACTGTCTTAATATTCGTGAGATGTTAAACTGCGAATGAAGTCGAAATCTAGCCTAAACCCGAAAATCATCTGCGCAACCCTGCTCTCGGACCTGTGCTCGGAGTTTGATGCAGAAGGCCGGGGCTTCATGCAGACCTCCAGCCTCGGGCTTGCCTTGACCCGATAGTTCAGTGCTGCCCTCTCCCCTCTCGCAATGGATTCCTTTGCCCTTCCTCTTCGCATTAAGTTCTTCTCCGGGCAATCCTCTCAACCTTTGTCGGCGGAAAGTTTTGTTTATAGAGATTCCGACAGGAACTGTTCCGAAGCAGGAATAAAGACGGCGCTGCTGAGAAGTGTTTGTAAAGCGAAGAGAGAGGATGCTAGAGGGAGGGAGATGAGAAAATCATTAACTAGCCGGGCATATTTCCTTTTCTGCGACGAGAAATAATTAATTGAATTCTCTTTCGCGACGGAGGGGCCTTAATTTTGTACAGTAGAACTGCGCTTTGTGTTTCCCAACCGAAGGTTTAGGTTTGGGCGAAACGGTCGTCATCAGTAATGTAACGCCAGGAGGATAATAAATTTAAAACAGCGGCATCCGAACTATTGCCTCTGAAATATTCATGTTTTCCGAGTTTTTTCCCGAAAGTATCAAATTTTTGTTGTTTACCATTGTTGATTGTTATTGTTATCCCGAGGGGCATTCTTTTATATTTCTTTCGTCTATCTGATTACAATCCTATTATTGATTTTCGTTCTTTTGAAATTCTCCCTAACGCAGCGATAAACGAACTTTTTGAGAGTGGAGCTACATCAGTACTTAGGTTAGGGTTTTAGTCGGGTTGATTCTGAAGAAATATTTATACAATATTCCTAAAATTATGCGCAGTATGTTTGGGAAGGAACAGGCGGAAGAATTTTCATTTACTCGAAATGTTAATTATTTTGTTAATGTCTGCCAGTAAAGTGTTAAGCCGGGAGGCCGGTTGGGACCTCATCCCCTCCACCATCAGCTAAGGAGAGGAAGATGAGGCTTACTAGGCAAGATGAGGAGTGAGGTAGTTTTCCCTTGCTTTCTTCACTGAGCCAGAATGTTATGCACAGAACAAGCTCACGTTAGTGAAGCACAATGACTCTGCGAGTAACATTTTTCGTTACCTTGAAAGAGGAGAATCCTCAATAAATGCTGTTATTCAGCATAACTCATACCTGAGTAGCTTTCATATCATCACAGCCATGAAAAAGATATTAAAGTCATAAAAGAAATTTAATTCATTGAATACTCACGACAATCATGATGGGTATTAAGAAAAAGCGGCGTCATAAAATAGCGGAAAATACCTTATCCTGAGTTATCCGTGTAATCTGTGTACTTGTCGGCCGCATTCTATCCTGTTGTGGAATTTTCAGTGTGCGCGGACCGCAATTGGGATTCTCCAATTGATGGGTATTTGCGTCAGTTCTTCTGATTGGCTGTGGACTCGGATCTTACAGAGACGAATTCAGAGGCGCGGTTAATTAAGCGTACCATTGGGAAAACGAGGGTTGAATGTAGTCCAATCTCAAATTCAGCATACTCCGACTTTTTTTACGTTGGTTATTTCCCAACATATGTTTCCGAAATATTCCTGCCCTAAAATGAAATGAAAACTTACCCCAAAAATACTCGCTCTCCTTTTGGTTTTCGGTAGTGATGGAACGATTAATCGGGATCGGAAATATCGGAGTTTTTTATCGGAATTAGAGAATTTTTAACCTAATATCCGATTCCGGCAGCGACTCTTTGGACATTTTTGGTTAAAAACCAATCCTCCATTTGTGGTAATAACGATTTATAGATAATTAATTTTTAAAATTTAAGGATCGGTAAAACTAAAATCTATGAATTTAATATAAGAAGGCGTGGCTTGTTGGAAAGCTATAGTATGAAGGATTAAAACTTAACAGTTTTCCACAAGATTCTGTGGAAAACTAAAATCTGCAGAAATACCATCCAACGAAAATCTGTAGATCTTAATAACGCCTTAATATGGTTTTAAATTAATATGTAATGATCCAATATGGCAATTTCAGCCAGGAGATATTTATCAGAACCCTCCTCTTCGGTTGAACTTGAAAGATCTTTTAGTGTTGGAGTCAACATTTACTGAAAAAGAAATCGGCTGAAAGGCGAAACTGGAGAGATGATAACTTTTGGCAGTATACTTTGAGAGTCTTATGACGTAAATATGAGAACTCGCTATTTCGAAATTTTGTCTAATTAACGGATGTTTTCCACGCTGGTTAATATCGAAATAAAGGTTTTTTTAACAATCTATTTCACAATCTTTTGTATTAATTATTCTACTAATGTTTTATTAATGAAAATACTTTGTTAACTAACTACTTTCCGAAATAATAGAAACTAAATTAACTGAATAATAATCGATGTGGTAATCGGAACTGTATTAGAATCGGAAGTTTAGAGAAGTATCTGAAATTGTATCGTAATCGGAAAAAATTTTGGTCTCTCCCCATCTCTAGTTTTTGGCTCTAAGATTGATGCGCGCAAATCCATCTCTATTTCGACCCCACCCATCAATACTCCAATATTATCCTATTTCTCTTTCTGCAAGGTCCGATTCCTCCTTCTTCTTCTTCATCGTATCGTTTTTCTATTCACTCCATAAGCTGCTTGTTTTATTACATTCTCTTTCATCCCTTTTGCTTGATCCAATCATACCATAATCTCATACCATAATACTTCTTCCAACTGAAATTAAATTGCGTTCTTATCAAACCGCCCGAAACTGAACTATGCTATCACGCAGCTTTCATCATTTCTCATTTAAAATGGATCCGAACTTTTACATAATTCTCCCCTTTCCCTTATGCAGAACATAACGAACAAATCATAGGGATTTCGACATCGCTGGATTATTTTTTGCAAAGTAATGACGAATTATCGGGTACATACGTAGTAGATTTTAATCGATATTAGAAGTAGAACGGGGCTAGGCGATTTCTGATGACATGACGAAACTGTGAGGTTTAAATATTATCATGCAATTATAAAGGTTCATAATGCATATCTTGTTTTACTTAGTAAATAGGTTCATTCCGCCTAGGATTATAACTTCTCTTAAGAACGAATAAGGCAAGACTACAAACCTGCTTCACTTCACCCTCAGCAAGCCTGAACTTGGTGTTGATGATGTTTAATAGGTTTAAGCTACTGAAGTATAGATTACAAGGTACAGCAATGACTACGGTGATTATTTTTCCAAAAATGGTAGAAAAAAATTATATTTGGAATGAAAGTTTTTTCTTACATTTACCCGTTTAGAATTATTATTGCCTACTTAATGCTTGAAATAACGTGAAATAAACGGTTCAATGATGCTTTGATGTTACAATAGGAGAAGTAATACATACTTAAATTATATACTGTGGCAACAATAAACGTTGCCTATTTATCGATTCGTTGAGGTGAAAAAAGTTTGAAATGAAACGACAGGTCGGATAATTAGGCTTTCAATTGAAATCCAGTTTTTCCCAAAATTATAGCCCGAGGAAATACTATTATAAAACGCAAAATTGTTTGGTGTCGTGAGCATTGGAAAATATTGCGATATTCCCTTTATTCTGAACTTGACTGAGCACGACGGTATCATTCTCAGGGATTGAGATGTTATTGCCAGAATTCAGATCTTAAGAAAAGGAGTTTCTATACTTACATCAATAGGAAATGCACCTCTTCCCGTACACGTTGTCGAATCCAATAGAGAATTCCATCTAAACAGTTGATCACAAAGTTGTCACACTGTTTGTTGTTTGTATGTTGATGATATTAGAACATTCACACTGAACGAAATCACGACAATACATTCAAACCATTTCACACACGATTCACTGAAACTTACTGGCGTTTGTTACATATAACGCAGCAACGAAACGAATAATTCACAGTCTGTAGTCTGGAGAAACACTTCCATGATCCGCGGTGTTGCAGTTACGACGGTGTAAATCTTTTCCTCGCTCTCGATACACATTCCTCTGAAGCATCAAAGGCACTAAATAGAGTGGAAGAAAAATGGCGCGTGGGTCCTTTGCAGTTGACCCAATTGACGGAATTTTCTCATCTGTAGCCGCGGCACTGACGCGAATCCATCGAGAACTTGGTCTCTATTTTCCGTAGACTGGAAAGTTTCCAGAGAATGGACACAAAAATTCTTCCGGAAAATCTACGGACGAACGTTGCACAAATTTGGAGGAAATGCAATAAGATAGTGGAAGGCATTTTTTCCATTGAAATATTGTTACTTATGAAGTAATGTCACTCTTTTGTTTGTTGTAGAAATGCCTGTAGAGTTTAAGTTTGTGTAAGTTGGATCGGCAGAATATTCTCCGAGGAAATATTGATTTTATTCCGCATTTTAATAACATTATGAAAATACAACGGTAGACGCACATTTTTATTCGATCTTTAGCAGTGGAAATATCAATATTTCAATCATGATTTCTCTGTATTTAACTTTCATCCTTAACTCATTATCTTTTATAGAGATGAGTTAAAATTATTCGTTTGCATTTCGTGTATAAGTTAGTGCTGTTGTCCTAAGTTTCGTTAAAGATTTTGCTAGATTATAACTAAGTATTACCAGCGTCGATACGTGTGTTTCGAAACGTATGTTTATATTATTCTAATACAAAGATGTTTGCTGAGTTCATGCTCCATGATAAAGGCAATTTTCGAGGAACAGCAGCGAAAGTCCTTTAAATCAACTACGTTTCGCAACGCTACTGTTTGCATCTTCAGATTGAAGTTGAGTCGATCACAAAGGGTTCCGCTGTATTATATTGGTACTTATGATCTTATTAACTTATAATGTGTGTATTATTTGATTAATTATTATACAATACTGGCACCTCATATTGTTGGTAAATAGTTCATATATTTTTGCTCTCAGCTATCATTCGTTACACCTTTTATAGCCTCAAATTACACCTTTAATTCATTAGCTTATTCACCTAATTCACTATTTAAATATATGGTTGCAAAACTTGGCGAGGTTAAAGAGAGTCTCGTGGATAGATATTTTTCATGACAGAACCCACTGAAAAAAAGCAAACTGGCGTTGGATTCAATCCTCATTCTTTCATTTGGTTATCTTTTCCCGAAATCCGTAAAAGAATGGCGGTTAACTATTAAGGCACCCGCGAACATTGGCGGTTGAGATTTCTTTCATACCCTGATCCTTTGTTTAATACCGAAACCCCTTCTTATTTATTCATATGTCTTTCTTCGGCACCCTTCTTTCTTCTCCATATTATTTCTTCATTTCTTTATAATTTCGTTCCTTTCCCCATCTGTAATTCATTTCCATTTTCTCCTTGCATCTCTTTCATCTACGATACACTAACTTATAGCTTCAGGTATCTTTATTCAGTCCACATTCCCAGTTCTCTTTTTCAGTTTTCGTGTTCCTTAAAGAAAAAGCCTCCTATCTGATACCTTCTCTTTATGGACACTTGACGTCTATAAATATTAAAAAGGTCTTCCTTTTCCAACCCTTTCATTTTTAAACCCTCTTTCCTCCAATAAAATCTCAGTCTCCATACATCGACAAAAACATAGAGGGAGATTGATGGGCTTAGTACAAGTCCTCGACAAACATCGCTCAAAACTACTACGTATTTGATATGTAGAATCAATAAGAGTAATGCTTTTCATTTAACCACTTGCCTTATCGTGTGCACATTCCTGCATGATTCCCAAAAGGCTCCTTTTCACAAACAATGTTCTAAGTTTTTCTAAGTAAGTTCCTTATGAAAAGGCTTACAGACAAGGAACAATATTTCTAAAACATATATACAATAGATATAACATAAATATTACTGTTTTTTCTGTTTTCTGAAATTAATTCCTTCTAACAATAAAATGTCCAGCAGAGTGGGACTCATTGATCAGAATTAGTTTCCGGGTTCTGTATTTGTTATTGCCTTTAAAACAACACAGTTATAGTGTTCACATGCAAGAAATTGTATTATTCAAAAGTATTATTCATTTATTAATTCTCTGTTATTGGAATACTCGATTTAAAATTTATTCCGTACTTATTTCATGTTATGAGCAAAATTTGTAGGAAATTATTTTCAATTCTGTAATTTTTCCGAAACTTGCTCTTTCGATCGTCCTTTGAATAATCAAGTAGAATTACTAACTATATTACAATTTCCCCTGCTATTTTTAGTATTTTTCATGTGGGAATAGCTCTATTGTTGGCAGTATCCGTAGCAATAATGTACACGTAAAGCAATTACGTCTATGTAAGGGAATCGTTTTCAAGCATGAAGATGATTTTCCTTGGGAATATTAAGATGGAGTCCGAAATCGGGTCCCCGAATCTTCGCAAGGGTAATTTAATAATGCCTCAACTTTGAGCTCCGCGTAAGATGCAGAAAAAATACGAAAAACCAATGATTAAATTCATAAAATAATAATCTTCGATATGGAAAACATCCTATTTTAGGAAATCCATTTCACCGATGTATCTCTTGTATGTATGTATGGATGTATTCTCTCTTCCTTCATTTTCCCTTAACTTCGTTTCGAACGTTCTTTACACAAAATAAAGGAGTAACTTGGCTCATGTAGTTATAATAAGCGCGCCTCTTTACTACCACATAACTATCTTAACATGAAACTTAATAGCAGCAATATTATCCTTAGTTCCACTTTAATATTGATGTTCTGTAATGTAATTTCCCCACACTTCTCCCACGCCTCCACTCCTGCCATAATTTCCCACTCTTTCTTTTTCGCCTTATCCTCTATCACGGATCATTCCTTTCTTTTCTTGACATCTCCCATCCTTATCATCCCTTCTCTTACGTCAGCACAGAAGTCACCATCGCTCCCTATCAAATTTTTATCGCATCTCCCTTTTTCAACGATAATCCTTTTAGCCACTCTATGCTATCTCAGCGTCTCATATACGAGCGGTGTCTTTCATTTTCTTCTCCACAGCACTGTGAAAGGCTCTGGAGACGTTATTAAAAGACGATAGACCAATATTATGTCCCGGAGGAACATTGTTTGCAGTATTTTCATAACATTTGCAGAGTCGTGTTTTGGTGCGAAGGAATTGCAAGGAGCTTTTTCAGAAATAAAGTAACCGAACATTTACATTGCTTGAAAGAGTGCGGAAATGCTGCTCTTATATAAATGTACGCACTTTTTTCGTGGCCAGCTTCAGTACTCAGCTTTTCTAATTTCCGGTTCGGATAGGAAGTGGGGGAACTCCGAACTGAAAGGACGTATCTGCACAAACATGTTGTTATTTCTTATCTAAACCAAACTCAAAACTAATTTTACCTCTAATAGCTTATTATTAGCTGTTAATCTTTAAAGTTATATTGAAGAAAAATCCTTATAATTAGACTTTCTGTACTCATAGTTTATATTTTAGGATTCATTTTGAGTATGGGTGTAAAGTATGGGACCCTGTCCATAAGTGTGGCACTCGGGAGTTTGAAAAGGTGTAGTGAAAGGCGATATGTTTTGTGAATAATTGCTGATAAATCAGTGAGCGTCACTCGGATGCTTCAGGACGCTAAATGGGAATCTTTCGAAAATAGAATATTTAAACAAAGGATAAATTTACAGCATGCGTTTAGAGATAGCACGTTCACAGATGATGTAGCCGATGTAATGCTCCCGGTTACATAGGCCTCAGATACTGCGAGAAAGATCAGAGAAATAGAAACTGGAACGAATCGATTCAAGAATTCACTTTTTCCACGAACGATACGCGAAAGTAATCAATTAGGGAAGAAGAGCCATGGTGCATGTACCCCCTGCCATACGCCAAAGGCGGCTTGCAGGATACTTATATAAACATACATTTTCAAAGAAAGAATAGAGAATAATTTCCCGGAATTATTCAGTGTTCTTTGAAGATGTGTGCGAAATTCCACGAAGTTACACTTAATCATATTAATTTTATTTGAAATAGACATAGTTAAGTCGATGATGAAAGCAAGCGCTACTACAAAGTAGTGATGGATAGCGAGGATAGGTTATTTAATAAATTTAAGGGAAATTCTGGGTTTTGTTTGGAATTAGAAATGTGATTTGCAAAACTTACCACGATAGTAAGAGCCATTGAAGCACGATCTGCAAATGACGAATTGGTATAGCATATGTTAATATAATTAGATGTCAAAGTAACAAGAGCTTCGTCAATCTGGGGGAGCATAGGGTTGTCTGCAATAAGGCAATATAGTTAATGGGGTAGCAAGAAGCAGATATGGATACTTTCTAATAAATGTTAATGATGATTCTACGGGATGATTTTTGCAACGGAAGAAATTTGTAAACTTCGTAATTTTTAATTAAGTGTATTAGTAATTTGTATATTAAGTGTTAGTTGTAAGAAGAGACTTGGTACTCTCACTCTCGCCCCGATAAATTCGTTTTAATATTATTTTATTATAAATTTATTACTATAGTAGTTAACATTCAATTATTTTTGTCTATGATGACTACGAAGATCAAGCTTACACTCAGATAGTGAATTGATTTGCGGCTGTGAATTATATAATTAAAAATAATTGCTACTATGGTGAGTGTACATCGTGCTCAAGAAACATCATTTGCTACAGTTCTTCAATAACGTTTCACTTTAGCGTTACCAAATGTATAATATTTCGTCGTGAAAAGAATAAAGTGAAGTTTGTACGGGACGCGTCGGCCTATGCTACTGGCTATCGGATTGTGTAGAATTCGGATTCTCTTTTGTATACCTTTTTTGCCCTGGATCGCCATCTTCTCTTCGCATTCTCCTCCATTCCTTCCAATTTACCTTCCACCGCATCATCCCCTTCGTTTTCCGTTTCCTGCGCCTCTTAGCTCCAGATCTCAAGATATCCCTTTTCCCCTCCCATTCGGGGCCACACCTTCCTTTTACCCGACAGCCTTTTTATCTTATGTCGCTTCTCCTCAAACCATTATTTTATCGAAAGGGATACAAACGCCTTCTGCTACTCTCGAGAAAAGATCACGCCATTAGAATGTAGATGGTTTTCGATCGTCCTTAAAGCGATAGCGATCAAAGGGCTGACGCCTTCCGAAGCATCCCTCAGCGGATAAAAATCTCGTCTTGCCAATTGGTATCGCTAACCACGTTATATTTCGTTGTTTTTTCCTACGTTTCGACTGAATCGCTTCCTGATTTTTTCCGAAAGAAGCGCTCATTCCCTAAAAGCCCTCTCTCACTTTCTCTAAGAGGCGTGTGGGAAAATGGGCACTATTTAGCTTATGGATTTTCAAACTGAAATCTTTAAGAATCATCTCATGTGTCTATCGTGAGTGTGAGCGAATTTCTCATATCGTAAACATTAATATATTTTGTAAACATACTCAGGTTATTGAGGGAAGCAGTGGTAAACAACTTTTCTTTTCATCTCGCCTATTATAGAACGCCGCATTACCTTTCGATGCCTCGCCATCGTCTCTTAGGGAGTTAATGTTGGAGAGGTTGGAAGGCCTAATCAGCCTTCGAGCTGTTTACGTTATAAACTATGGGCTAATGAAATTAGAAAATATATTGAATTATTATACGTATTATATTATTTTACTACAATAGGCCCCCGGATTCCCAAAGGGGTAGCGCGTTTGTCTTTGGTGAAAGCGGTCTCGGGTTAGATTCATGGGTGGCGGCCGATATTTTCCCGATGAGCGGCAGAAAGGACATCTGGCGGTAAAATTCGATGTAAAACGAAAATAAACCAACGGCTCAGTGGATGAACACGGCACATGATGATTAAATTAATATACTTCTATTGTTATGATATAAAGGATCAGATAGTCCAAATCATAGTCAGATAATCTCGTCCAAATAAAGACAATTTATAATAATTATTATAAATATGATTTTTAAACGTGCCAAATTACTTATATAACTCTGTATTTATTACGTATTACATTTCAGGTGAATTCGTTTGTAAATTGGATGTCCGTGAATAAAATCAAACATTAACCTCGTATTCTTCGGAAATGAAGACATATGCTTAGAAGCTAAAGTTACTTAATAGATGAACATTTGCTACTTCTATGCTTCTTGCTGCAAAAATATTGTTAAAACTGCTAGAACCGGTAAAATTAGCCATGAAAATTTGGAAACCGATGAGGTAAATGCAATGAATTGCGGAAACGCGATCAAAATCTTTGGCGTTAAATTTAAAGGAAAGCGAAAGATTGGTACGTGCAGTTGAGTTGGGTTGGGTTTGGTTTGGTTGGGTTGGGTTGGGTCACCAAATACTCCGAGTTATTACAATGAATATTACACCATAACGATACTAACGCACCGAAAACTTTATCATAAATAATAACATTCCCTTCCGTCGACGAGTTGTCCTTCGACCAAACGTCTCAGCGACGAATTGTCCTTCCACCAAATGTCTCAGCGACGAAATGTCCAGCGACGGGTTGTCCCATCGACCAGTTGTCCTTCGACCAAGTGACACCGAACCGGGATAAACTTTTCCTGGGAAAAGTGTGTCGCAAATATTCAATTTAGAAGAAAATGAGAAAAACGTTTCCACTCGCCTTTAAATACGTCTCATAGTGCTGTTGAAACTAACAAAGCAAAGAAAACTACCTGAGCTCATCAATGCAATCTTGGTGGTGGATTTTATTTAACTACCTTGAATAATACCATGGAATAAACTTAAGATTAATAGCCGCTCGCATTAGAGTTCTGTAAAAGCCAAAACTGTTCATTTCGTAGGATATGTCTTATCGAAAACGTAAAGTTTGAAATAAATAAACAGCAAAATATGGACGGCTTTAAGGTTAGGTAATGTCATGCGAATTTGCTTCCCATATTTGCAAATTGTTTGTAAATTGAACAATTATATGTCCATACTAACGTTTACCTACATCATGCATAGAATTGTTTTGACTTTAGTGTTGCTAATAATTTCATCTCCATTTCCCTATATTTAAAAATGAAGGCATAATCATGGTGCTCGATATTTTTTAATGGGTTATTAATACATCGTGTTATGTTGAATTTCCTGGGGATGAGTTCTCATTCAGTCCGCTTTAAGAATAGTTAAGTTTCCTGTAAATATTATCTACGCATAACGGAATCTATCTATCCAACGGAATATACTTCCTTTTAATAATTATTCTAGAGAAATTAACGAAACATACAAACTCCAAAAGCAATGACTTTCTTAGTGTTCAGTCAATAGATATATTTAANAGAATAAATCATCGTAAACAGATTACAGTATATAATAAGTATTAATGCCTAAAAGACGAATCTTTGGGAGGTTTGAATATGCTGCGCCTGTCTCATTTCCCTATATTTAAAAATGAAGGCATAATCATGGTGCTCGATATTTTTTAATGGGTTATTGATACATCGTGTTATGTTGAATTTCCTGGGGATAAGTTCTCATTCAGTCCGCTTTAAGAATAGTTAAGTTTCCTGTAAATATTATCTACGCATAACGGAATCTATCTATCCAACGGAATATACTTCCTTTTAATAATTATTCTAGAGAAATTAACGAAACATACAAACTCCAAAAGCAATGACTTTCTTAGTGTTCAGTCAATAGATATATTTAATACAAATATTATGAAAATAAAGTCTGCTTTTAAAAAATTGCAATGATATATCAATATTCCTTACTTCCTATTTAATTCCTTATGAGTTCATGTGCAGTAATTGTAGCTTATTTCCAAGTTTTGTATTCATTAAAATAATTTTATGATGTATAGATATGTTATAATATTTTTTATCAATATTGTGATACTTTATGCTCTATTCTTTTATGTATCCTCAAAAATGTATGTATTCTATATATTTTTTATTTTATGTTCTAATGACATGTTGTGATATTTTATTTTTATCAATATTGTGATATTTTATGTTCTATTTCTTTATATATCCTTTAAAAATGTATGTTTTTTATGTATTTCTTATGTATCCTGCAGAAAGAGGGCGTTTTTATGCCCGTTTATTAAATCTATTCTATTCTATTATTACTCATGTAATTGGGGCAACCTTTTTGAGTTAAATAAATTATTATTATCCGGGACTCGAACCCGGGACATTAGTATTGGACCGCTAGTACGCTAACCACCCCACCCCCGTGTCCAGNATATATTTATTATGTATCCTACTGAAAGAGGGCATTTTTATGCTCGTTTATTAAATGTAATATAATCTAATCTAATCCACATTCCAGGATCAAGTCCTGTTTCAGCACATGTGGGTAAATGGGCATTCATACTCTATAAATAGTATAAAAAACAATTGCGTGTTATACCTACTCATGGGTTGAGTGGTACTATTCAGTCATATAAGGGACATTTAATTTGACCAAAAAGATTAATTTCCGAATAATGGCATACACTTAATCGCATTCGAGAGCGTTTCCACATTGAGCGGCGTTTTTAATATCCACTTTTTCAAATTGTGGGATTTTAGTACTTGACAGTCTGTTGGAATACCCAGATCTCCCTCTATATTATCCATACGAAATCCGCGCAGAAAAATATCATAGGAATTTCATTAAGCGCTTCGTTCGGGGTTCTACGCTGTATTTAGCGCTCAGGGAAGCAGCATGGTTCAGCTCATCTCATTTGCGGTCGACCCGCTTAAAATCCGGGATTTCCTTAATATGCGCGAGTATATGAAGCATCTTTCTTACCATTTCAATTCCTTTGTTAACGATCTTCCCATGGAGCGCCTTGCCAGGAGCCCTCCTTTCTTAAATCTTTTCGACCGCGAGCCTCGGTATTCCTTTCAGCCCTTGCGTGGGTAGACTATCCCTGAGGACCGGCCCTTATTCCTGCGCGCCCTCCCTTCCTCAGCCCTTGGCTTTCGCACCTCTTCCCCTCCCCTCTGCACATGGACACACGCACCCTCCCCACCCGCTGTACGCCCTAGCTTTTTAGCAAATTGAATCTCTCCTGGCCATAAACAATAGAAGGAAGGGGAGATTTGGCCAGCGCTCTCGCCCAACAGTTTCAACCGTGGCATAATCCTCCTCTGCTTTCTCTCCCTCACCCTCTTCCTCGTCCTTCTACTTTCGTTTGTTGCTTCTCTTCCTCTCTGGAATCTGTTTCCCTCGTCATCCTTCTGTCTGCTGCTTGCTTCCCTTTCCCTTCGTCCCTGGCGTCGAAGTTTTTGCGTAATATTTCTTATATTAATGTTTTGGATGCCAGTCATGACATATTTTCTTGCCTGGTAAAATAGAGGAAAAAGTTGGTTTACCAAGTTTCTCGAGCGATATTCCCTGGATATATTTATACATAGGAGTCAGTCCGTCTATAGGAAAAAGATGGAGCGTTCGGAAACCGAGGCGGATATAAATATGTGATTCCCTGATACATGTTCGATTTGATTCTATGGAGGATACTTTCGCTTTGGATGTTTCAATCAAGCAAATTTTCCCTTTAAAGCTCCATTTATTACGCAAACGAAATCTAACTGCAAAAACTGAAAATATTCGATTTTTTCAGTCTTTAATTGTTCCAGTTTTTGTTAACTACATAATATTTATATCACGTTGTATTTTATTTAATCCAAGTAGTATTTAGACTTACATGTCGCACTTTATAGCAATTCGTAACAATTATCGCTAATTATCAAATTCTCAAAGTAAATGGTGTGAAGGGTGAACACTGATATAAATATCTCATACTCACGTACTGCGTGCACATTTATCTAAATATCACAGAAATATTTTATTTGGTTTGACTCTACGAAGCAGAACTTGTCACCGTGTTGAAGTATTATTTCTAGCTAACAACGATTACCTTTCGCCTAAGTTTTTAAGTCGAGATAAATTATTAACTATAATTGAGTACGAAATTAATTTAATACTCTCGTTCAGCAATTGATATTTACTTCTTAGAATATTTCGCTAACTTGGATGGAAATGGCTAAATTACATCTTCTTGCTAATATACGTAATCACAGTTTGAATCATACCACTGTAAAAGCCGAGTATGAGAGTTTAGATTAGATAAGCGATATCGTGCTCCTACAACACTGCTGTAAATGAAGATAATTATCGTGGTGTTTGGATGGTATTGTTCCAACTAATCCTATTTCCTTTTTTTACTGTTTTGGAAGATGATTTTATGTATAGCATGGATTTACTGATTCTTTATAAATATTTTCTCTTTTAAAAACGTTCTTTGAAATAAAATATAAGATAAGCTACTTTGATAAACTACCAAATGATGTTGATGTTCTTATAATAATTATTTTTCGAATGGAGAAGCAAAAACGAGAATAAAATAAGACGCAAGCAAATTACTTTGGAATATAGAATAAAT
The DNA here is from genome assembly GCA_000376725.2 of Ladona fulva. Taxonomy (NCBI): domain Eukaryota; kingdom Metazoa; phylum Arthropoda; class Insecta; order Odonata; family Libellulidae; genus Ladona; species Ladona fulva. The sequence goes on from KZ308189.1 coordinate 2,512,175, forward strand.
CATCGTAAACAGATTACAGTATATAATAAGTATTAATGCCTAAAAGACGAATCTTTGGGAGGTTTGAATATGCTGCGCCTGTCTCAGGTCTGAAATGCAAAATACTGCGGAATTTCATTGCAGTAATTTATGTTTTCCCAAGGAGAAACGGACATGAAAAAAGTCTGACGGAACCGGGACCCGGGTTCGAGTCCCGGTTCCGTCAGACTTTTTTCATGTCCGTTTCTCCTTGGGAATTTTCCGAGATGCACGACTTATCGTGCCAAGTCATCTTACCCTTTTCCTTGTTTATGTTATCCCGTAGAATTGTTATATTTCGTTTGAACTTGCATATTAGTACTTTGAGAAACTATAACATTTGATGGATATAACCTAGTTTATCTAGTTAACATTTAGGAATACCCTTATTTAGGATAATGATGTAGTAAACTATAATCTAGTTCTTAAATCAAATATCACGTGTATTTCAATATTTGTGGAAAATATCGTAGGAATCCAACAAAAATTCATCTTTAGCATTCTTATCGACCTTTTCTAAGTTATGCTTGCATTTTTGAGATCTTCAGTTTCTCAAAATAAATCTTCATTTTCGTAAAAAAGACTTCACATCGGAGCAAGAGGTTGTAATTTTCTCATGCAGTAACAAGAAAACTTTCTTTCCCGTAAGATTTAACTCTACCAACCTCAGTTGAACCAGTGAAATATCTTATAAAACATTATTTTACAATCTTATTCGATTTTTTTAATGAATCCTCAGCTTTCCTTCATTTTAATTGGTCGTATCTTTCTACTTGTACACCATGCATTTTCATGGGCGCTATATCATCGAAAAATGGTATTGAAGATCGGATTGTGACGCCTTAATTTAGCTCGTAATGAATGTGCTTGGTTGAATTTTCCTCTGAACTTAGTTTCCGTTTCATCGTTCCTGGAAGTTCTCACACTCTCTTACCGTTTCCCCCCCTATCGCTACCTAAAGAAATACCTCTTCTTCAAATTCCTTCAGAAATCTAAAAAAAGCGACTCACACATTTCATCTCTTCTTCTGCAATATCAAATGCTATATCTTTCTCAGATCTCGTTTCTTTATGAATATTTTTCGTTCACAAGCTCAAGGAAGAAGTCGCTCTTTATCGTCGCGGAATATGGCCACCGTGATGTTCTTCACGACGCCTACAAAACAGCACACCGCGCGTTAGATCTCTTTTAAGGAGAAGCTCCATTCGAGAGGAAACTGAGTATTTTTCGCCTGATAGAGATACCCGTCTCGAAGGAATAGCGAGATTGGAGGTAAATTAACTCAAGCGAAAGATTTTTACGTGCAGCGATAAAATGATCAGTTATATCAGCATTCAATTCACTACGTTATCCATGAAGTTTCCATCTAAATTTATTGGTGGATGCGGTAAGAAGTTCACAAATGAGTTCGAAATTCTATACATCTTTGAAAATTAATCTGGTCAACAAGAAAGTGCTAGCCAAACTCCTTGGCTGAGCAGGAAATCCTGTTTTATCTCGAATGTTGTTGTTTATATTTATTTCTTGCAGATGCATTTTTAATTAAAAGAGTATCCTTCCTATATAATCGAGGTGGCCCTACTTTCTGGAACGCAATATAGAAATTTACCTCTTGGCAGTAAAAATGTCGCGGAAAGTAGTGTTTTTTTTAAACTTTCTTGTTGTTTCAATGGAGCTTTGCATCCCATGATTTTAAGAAGAGGCATTCCTGGCCTCTATGCACGATTATAGCGCCCAAAAAGATAAATATCTAACCGTTTTCATTCCTTTCTCTCGAAATGCAAGCAATCGTTATTGAGCAAGTTTTCCAAGTTAAACGCTGGAGCGATAAAGTTTGTATGGCTCAAGTTTATGGAATCTATTTAAATAGAAAGTATTTACGCCGAAGAAAAGAGGTCTCTTGACTCGAAGGTTAAAGGTTGACGTGAAATGTTCTTTGAAAGTCTCAGAATATGAGATTCTTGAGAATTTGATTTGACAAATAATCATAGAACTTTCTCCTTTGATATGAGCAATATGAAAAATATACTCATGAAAATACTTCCGAGAGTATCTATAAAAGAAAACGTGGGAAACAAAGAAATACTTCACCATAATACTAGTGGGAAATATTTTATAAGACCATTTACAGTAATGAGCCGCATGTTTAATATTCACTCTTATAATGTAAAAGATAGACAAAGATACATATAGATAGATATAGATATGTATTACTCTCAACAAAAAAAGAGAAATTGCAATATCTGCCATTCCCTGATTTCTTTGGAAATTAGTACTCTTCTAGAGATAAATAATGAGAACGTTTGATACAGTGCTTTTGTAATGCTTTATAAAGGAGTCAGAAAGTAATTAAGGATTATTGTTTTACTTGAAGCTGTTGCAAACGTGATTAATCGATGTCTACTCCTCAAGAAAAACAATTTCATGTGAAAGAGTTTACTAAAAAGTAATTACATCAAAATTAAAAACATCAGTGGAGTAATTCAAGGGAAAATTTTTCCGATTTACTTTGAGAATGAATGGATAAATGTAAAATGCGGAACTAAAGTTAACCTAGTTTATTACCTAGTTAATTGAACACTAATAGTTAATTCAAACATAAACTACCTATAAGATAGTTTATGTTTGAAATTAGTGTTCAATTTCCAATGAAAATTTGGTGATTTTTCTATAATTATTGATTTTACTTAACTGGAAACTAGTTGGAAAACAGCCATTCGTCGGTGTAAAAAATACTTTGGATGATAATAATTAATTTTGAATGCTTAATTCCTCTTTCCAATTCAGTAATTGGCAAGTAAAACTAAGAAATTTTTCTACTAGTATAATAATGTTTACATAAACGACACAGAATCAGGATTAACTTTGTGGTAATTCTTTATGTAGGAATAAAAATATCAAATATTATATGATAATGTATGCATAAATGTGTATATTGTCTTTCTCTAAGCATGAAAGGAGATACAAAGCCTTTTCATTGAATTTTTTTTAAACAGAATATTTTTAACTCTCTTTCGGACTTCTGAATTGGTTATTCTTGATTTGTTTAATTTTTGATCAGTTTGTTCAAACATTTTTGCGATTATGTACTAATGTCTATATCCTACAATAACAATACAATTCCTACTATTACAATATATATTATAGAGAAAGTTAACAAAAGTAATCGACGAAATTGATACTTAAACTCTTTTCTGAACGAAAGAAAGAGGCTCTTCACAAGAAAATACAAGTTCATTACTAAAAAGGATTCATCATCAAAAATCAACGCTGGCTAAAATAAACCATTGAGATCTTTTTCTTCCTTCAATGACCGACCATTCCCACATCAATAAATTTAATGAAAGTAAACTTATACTCTGTGGACTGAGCACTTCCGACGCCAACTTTGAATAACTACATCGGAAATGTAAATAGAAAAAATCGTGATGATATCATGGAAGAGTAAAAGAGCGGGAGATTCTGCGAACATTGACATCTTGATAGAGTGCATACGGCACGTTCAACTTGAAAATTTTCCATGAAAGAGAGTCGTGATCATGATGGATACCGCGACCGCAGACTTCATCATAAGTTCTCTTAAGACTTTTTCACGCAGTTTGAATGCCATGTTCAGCGCACGAATTAGAATACTTGAGCTAGTTTAGTGTACTTTTACGACCGCTGAATTCGGGCAAAGAAAATATTGGACGTATTAATGTATCGGAATAAGTGTATTCAATACAAATTGGCTTCCATACGGCAGAAAAACAAGCGCTATTTTTTATGGATGGGGGAGCTAAGCAAGCAGGCGGGAATTACTTTACAAACAAGGGAATGTTCGTATAAAAACAGGTGTTTTCATTGCGGTTTAAGACTTTGCTTTTTGTCGAGTCTACCTAGATTGATCACGACTCGGTTGTACCACACTAAACTGCATCAATATGTATGCATACTTATATATAATTTACGTTATGTATTATATTGATTAATTTCATATGGACCGTTTTTATCTACACCAATAATAATTACAATTTTTTATGTATAATTATGTATAATTGCTAATTTACAACTCTCATGCGCTTATCGAATGTGCTATATAATCTTTTATATGTATTCATTCTTTTGTAATGTTCTTTCGCATCTTTTGGCTATTACTATCGGTATGTTTGCGCAGGTTTAAGGTTAATTTTTCCTTAATAAACGCTTAGATTTCTTATATCCGCATTTCCTACTCATATTTCTCTTCTACTACTACTTTTAGATTAATAACTCAATGAAAAGAGCAGACTTTGTCTCAATCTTACCCAAATAAAAAATTTATACTTATACATATTATACTAAAAATTAATTTTATTCTTAAATCGATAGGGTTCACCGACGCCCCTTTTAGCTAACTACTGCTTTTTCCGTTAGATTCACACGGTTTTATGTACCAAAACCTTTTAATATCAGTAAAATATCACAATTCTGTGTCTGAGGCGAATAAATGGACATTTTTTACTTAATATGTAACGTATAAGGATTTTGGCAAAAATTAGGGACGATACATTCTTTAATTCATATATAGGACTACCTGATCAGGTAATACCATCCATTTTCACTTTAAGCATAAACAGACAGTCCTGACCCTTTATAAATATTCTTTTGAAAACTTTAAAGGTTAACCTCACAAAACCTTAAAAATATTTAAAATCATCCCATGAGTAATAAATGCCACAGAATATCGGTAAACTAATTTAAAAGTTGATAGTGTTTATAGTTGATTTATCATTGTATAAATTATAAATCACGAGACACATGTCCGAGCGAAGTCGTCAAAATGGGTTCCGCATTTTAAGTATTTTATTGTCAAACTGAAAGAGCTCTTTCTGATCGAGAATTATAATAACTTAGTTTCTAAGATATTTGCCAATATTCTTTAGACTGGGGGAAATAGGTCTGATAAAACATTTAATTTCACCGGAATTTAAAAATTTACAAACCTTTGAAAGGTTAAAGAACCAAAACGTATTTCGTTCGGATAACGAAAAAGTCTAGTTAGATTCATTTTCGCAAAAACAAGGAGTGACGGATTTTTGGCAGCACTTTATGAATTTCATCGATTTCCGAAAATTAAGATCTATAGTTTAATCACGCTTGTCATCTGAGTTTGTAGGGGGTTTGAAAAAGTAAATGAACTCGAAAGATAAATGGCATCGTCTTAAATTGCGTCGTAAAATTTCGTTGTGCAGGGGACGTGTTCCTCGATGCGTTTCTTTTCGTATTTTGCGTTGCTGTCTGGTTTTTCTTCGACACCTCGCATGGCCATAAAATTCGATGGAACAGAGCCAATTCCTTGAATGTTATCGAAGGGGAATTTTTTCGGTCAGCTCGTAAACAAGGAACAATCACGTAACTTAAGTTCCAAATTCTCCAACCCACAAGTCGAATCTCTTTTTATTAGCCTGAGATATATCTGCCGCATTTCTTGCGGCATTTATTTACATCCTCATAAAGTTTCGCATTAAGGAGGTGGCTTACAAGGAATTTTCTGCTCTACTATGCTCGTAACTGAACTGTACTATAATACTCTCTTTATTCCTAGAATTAGTTCCTGGGGGACTAGGAGACATTATAAATAAACAGAAAACGGTGCATTGAGCTAATTAAACGTAAATCCAAGCTAAATTAGGAATCTGTGGCATTTGTTTGCAAAATTTATTTCTGTTGATTTATTTCGTCTTGCATATAGTCAGAAAAATTAAAGTTTTGGAGAAATATATCGAATAAAGGAGGAAAGCTTTGGAAATCGCATCTATGCATAGGAAATGGGATGTAAAAGAGAAGCATGAGAGATACATGAAAACATTTGTTGAAGTTAGGAAAGCAATGAAATTGAAACGTAATGAAAAGGGGTAGAATTTAAAATTTTACCAAATTCTCAAGCCAAGGCTGAAAATTGAAAACTTTTTAACATTGTCAGGGAATCATGCGAGAAGTGTAAGATAATTTTCGTAAATGGCTGTTTGCAATGAAAAACTTCAATAAAGAAAAACAAAAAAATTAAAAAGGATGCCCAAACTTTTGCAAGGTAAGATGTACTTCTCGAATGTTTGTTTTAGTATAACTTTGTAATCTGATTTTGGTCTCAGATCCGTGTTTAACCTTACTAACTTGACCTCGTCTCTCTTTTTAAGGATTATGTTATTCGATTAGCTCAGTTTTGTCAGTTTGACTCGTTCTTAGTGTAATCAGCCACATGGGCTCGTGCGAAAGTGGGTGGACGCTAATTTGAGTCCTTTTAACTTTTCATCCCCTTAATCGTATCCGAGAATGACTACCATACCCTTATTCAGCATAAAGCCTTCCATGTCTTCCCTTCGTTTTATTTCACATAATATAATTACCTCCCTTTTGTGGAACTGCTATCAATCATTCATGCTCTATATAATGTAATGGTGACCTTACTTTTGTGAAAATTCATCTTTCACGAGCGTTTTCCTCAAGCGATTACTCACAAAGGGATAATATTAGTTATCGGAAATATGCTCCAATTACTTAGGGCTAGAGAAACTCATTTTGTTGCGTCCATTGTGTTTCAGGGATTGGTATTACAATAGCTCTTCGGTTTTTCAGCTCCGTTGTGCATCTCTCTAAATAATTTATTACTTCTGTTTGTCATCCTGATTTTTGACGCACGAAATAATTATAAATAATAAAATATTGGAATTTTGAACAAATTGTGTTTAGTGTACTTTTACGACCGCTGAATTCGGGCAAAGAAAATATTGGACGTATTAATGTATCGGAATAAGTGTATTCAATACAAATTGGCTTCCATACGGCAGAAAAACAAGCGCTATTTTTTATGGATGGGGGAGCTAAGCAAGCAGGCGGGAATTACTTTACAAACAAGGGAATGTTCGTATAAAAACAGGTGTTTTCATTGCGGTTTAAGACTTTGCTTTTTGTCGAGTCTACCTAGATTGATCACGACTCGGTTGTACCACACTAAACTGCATCAATATGTATGCATACTTATATATAATGTACGTTATGTATTATATTGATTAATTTCATATGGACCGTTTTTATCTACACCAATAATAATTACAATTTTTTATGTATAATTATGTATAATTGCTAATTTACAACTCTCATGCGCTTATCGAATGTGCTATATAATCTATTATTTGTATTCATTCTTTTGTAATGTTCTTTCGCATCTTTTGGCTATTACTATCGGTATGTTTGCGCAGGTTTAAGGTTAATTTTTCCTTAATAAACGCTTAGATTTTTTATATCCGCATTTCCTACTCATATTTCTCTTCTACTACTACTTTTAGATTAATAACTCAATGAAATATGACGATGGGTTACATGGAAGAGCAGACTTTGTCTCAATCTTACCCAAATAAAAAATTTATACTTATACATATTATACTAAAAATTAATTTTATTCTTAAATCGATAGGGTTCACCGACGCCCCTTTTAGCTAACTACTGCTTTTTCCGTTAGATTCACACGG
>KZ308189.1:2520123-2539540 GCA_000376725.2 Ladona fulva
GGCCCCAAAAACGGCCACTTTCCTATAAGAATGCATTGAGCGCATTTTCAAAAATTCATTTCGCGTACTTAGCGTAAAGATAGAACGATGAAATTTACGGAATCGTTAGAAAGTTTTTTTATCTACCGTTTGCCGCAAAAGATTTATCCCTGATGTCCCCAGGTTCGATGCTAGGTAAATTCTTAGTGCAAAACATTCAAGAAATCATTTCGGTTACTTCCATGTAAGATAGAACGTTTAAATTCACGTAATCGATAGAGAGCAAAAACCTCTATAGGATACCTAAAGGTTTTTACCCTAAGGGTCCTTAGTTCGATGCTAGGGCAGTTTTTCTGTCTGAAGTTCATGAATTCATTTAGGGTATTTTCCGTTAGGATAGAAACTTGCAATTCACAGTGTTGTTAAAATAGATGATTGTCTATCGTATGCCGTAAAGCTTTTTGCCCTAAATGCCCAGGTTCGATGCCAGGACTATTCGAATGACCGGATTTTCAAAAATTCGTTACTGTATTTCCCGGGCAGGTAGAAGGTTGAAATTCGCTACATCTATAGAAGATAGAGATTTCTATCGTATGGTGTAAGAATATTAATCCTCATGGACCCAGGTTCGATGCTAGGTCATTTCGTATGCACGTATTATGAATAATTTGTTAAGGTTATTGTAGTTGGTGCATGGAACTCGGTGTATGGAAGGCGGAGTGTTGCAGGTGGTGTGTAATGCCTTAGTTAATCTATCTTATATTAAGCTTGCAGTATGCAAGCTACTTTTACTCGTATAATAAAGAGTTAGAGCGTAGTAATTCTTTACTGCATGATGTATCGGTAGAGCGTATTATATAATGAGTGTGTTATATATCGTTAGTGCTTAGTGTATCGCAGAGGTTTTAACGATAAAGCCACGATCACCGAAACGGGATAGCGAAAAAATGCGACTTTATTGAGACTATTGCCTTTTCTTACATAGAAGTCTTCGTCAATTATCGTTTTTTTCAAATAATTTTTTAACGGGAGCGGCTTGTCCAGATAAGTTAAATATTCTTTGTAATATAACTTTTATTTATTATGTTTATGAATTTTACTCTTAGTAGGTAGCATAAGACGATATTTTATTCACGGATGGAATTTCGAATAAACCAAAATTGAACGAATGCAAGTCCTAGAAAGAAAAGAATAATATTCCAAGGATATCTGAAAAACACAATAATAATTCGTACGTCTTTATTCGGACGAGATTGAGTTTGCAAATCTCGTCTAGCCCTTCGTCATATAAAATTAAAATTGATAGCTTGAAAACAGTGCACTGAGGGAAACTAGTTTGTGGATTTGAAAACCCAAGTTTGGACTATTGAGAAATACATTACAGCAAGAAAGCCCCTACAAGAAGGGGTGTGTGAAAAACCTGCGAATCCTATTGACAGTTAACTAAATTTTAAGGCAGGTTAAATCAGATCTGAAAAGCAAACAAAATGGTAGAGATGCGTTATTTCATAGAAATAACAACCAGAAATAAATTTTCATAAAAGAGTAAAACGGGTATGAGAGTGAGATCGGAATAAATTCGAATCCGGATTGGTTTTCCTGGGGAGCTGAGTTTGCAACTAAACTTACAAATTAGTTAATTTGTAGTAGCGGGTCTGGGGAAAGTAGAAACCAACTTTCAAAACTGCTAGACGAAAATGGAAATGCTGCTTATGATCACGCCATCTCATTTAATTGAAGCAGGATTGCCGTATCATTCTCGAGTTTTCATTTGGAGATAAGAAAAAGCGGATGAAGAATGAAAGAGAGAAGGAGATGGAAAAGAAAGGAAGTGGTAGAAGAGGAGGATAGGAGTTAGAGAGGGAATGAGGATAGAAAAAGTGAGAGTTTGAGAGAGGGGTTGGAAAGGGGAAGCGAGAAGATGGGAATGGAAAGATACGGAACTGTTCGGAAGAGAGAAAAATCTCCGAGGGAAAAGTGGAAGATAAATGTGGCCAGAAGATCGGAGTGGAAAAAGAGAGAAAAGAAAAGCCAAGGGAAGGGAGTTGAAAAAGAAAAACAACTTGTCCTGGAAGCGTGAAGGAGGTATTAGCGCAAGGAAGGACTATTAATAATGCGTTGGAGACAAAAGATTGTGTTTAAATGGAGAAGACGAACGGAGATGGAGGCGATTGAGAAAGAAAACGCTGTCGAGGAAACAGGTAGTGATGGGACGAGGAATCCGTGGCAGTGGTCCAAGGGGAAGAGTGGGTGGAAAAGTGGGCATTCTGGGGAAAGGAGACGAAAGCGAATTTACGAAGGAAATGAGAGGAGGAGAGACCTCCTCCGCAGAAGAAGCGATAAAAATGTATCGGAAAAAATGGCGAAAGGGAGAGAGGAACGCTTAAGAGTTAAGGTTTATTTTTTTCGGGAAAATGGCGGAGTGGTGGTTATCTTAAAAATGGTCCGGTCACCATGGAAACATTTATTTTTACACATCGCTTGAATATTCTTCTCTATCGCGTCATGTGGCTTTCGGGTTACGGCGAATCCCCTTGTATCGTATACTTTGATAAAATTTATACTCTCCTTTGTCGCAATTTTTGACAAACGCTCTTGTTCCGTGAGCTAGAAATAAGTTAAAATAAAAACATGCTCTTCCTTCCGCGATTAAATTTCCAGGATGGTGAACAGAGACGATTTAACTGCGTGAATGTTTCAAGGAATATGAAACGACAAAAGCAGGAATTCCGAAATGTAGCAAAATAATAATTCTATCCCATGCTAAAGTAAATTATCAAAACATTTATTCTATAATATTACGGGGTCATCAGTGCATAAATTGTATGCTTAGATTAAATTTCGTAGCATCAAAATTATTAAAAAGCCTTTAGATCTTTATAACGTCTAATGGAAGCGTATGATGACTTAAAGAATAAAAATTACAATGTTTTCAATTTAGTCTTATCAGACCGATGAGTTCTACTGCATGAAATAGTAATTTAGACGAAAAAATATTTATTCACGTGAGTAATATTAGTTCATGATAGTTGCATCTAATTTTACTGCGATTTGAAGTTCTTTTGCTGTTCAAAGACTCCTTTTTCTAACTTAGATAGCGATTCCAAGGATGCTGGAGAAACCCATCCAAACCGATCTAACCAAACTAATAAACATTTTGTTTTAATGCCTAGGAATTATTCCATATCAACATTCGTTGCGCAAATCCATTGTTTTTAAGGATATTAAATTATCATAAAATGCGAATTCTGGGATTCCTATTTTCCGTCGACTTTCTCCTGCATAAAGAGTATGCTTTTACGTCATACACGGGCGAAATCTCGGGGGACATCTGCAATTTGCTCGCATTTAAATTTTCCGGCAGAGAAGCACGCAAGCTCACGAAATCGCCACTGTATCGCCCACTCTCTTTCAACTAAGATTATCATTAGCATTAAAACTGCATTGGGCAATTATCCTTGGTTACACAGCAGTTCTCTTATAAAATGGGTCTCAGCCAACATTCAGAAACCCGTGTTAAGACTGGTAAGCGGTGAATTTGCTTTAGTACTCGGCAGACAGGAGTGCTTAAACGCCATAAAAATGGAAACCTAATTAACAGAAATTCCCGCACGTGTCTTAAAGGGTAAATTTAGATGGTTAAATAATGCATTAAAAATTGTGAACGAAACGGGAAAAGCCTGACGTGAATTTTTCCTTTACGTATTCCCTTCTTTTTTTCTTTAGTTTTTTCTCCTCTGAGACTATGGCGTTGAGTCTTTATCTAAAGCTCACTTCTTTTTATCGTAATGCGCTCATCTTAGTTAATGAAAATATACATAATCCAATTTAAATAAAAAATTAAGTATATAAATGGTGCCTGGAATTCCCAGGGATATTTTTTGAAAGAAGTACAATTATTTTTGATATATTTTAACGGCGTTTAATGTAAGGGAGAGAGTTTAGATTTTTAATTATTCTACATGGCTTATTCTTATAATTGACTGTCTGATTGCTGTGTATACATTTTGAATACGTACATTTCAAGTACATAAAATTCAAATTCATGCATTTTAATCACAAAATTTCTTACACATAAATTTTGAATAACAATAATAATAATATTTATTAATGTATTACAGTGTCCAAAGATACGCGTAATATAAATATTTAAATTGGTGAAAACTCCGTGCATTTCTTAAACTATTTATAAATGAATCTCATTAATATATAATTTCAAATAAACGAATTTTAAATAAAAAAAATTGAAATACAATAATTTTAAATAAAGACATTTTAACGTTTTAAGTTCATATATTTCAAATTCATAAGTTTTAAATACCTAATTTCTTATACATAAATTTTGAATAAATATATTTTAAATACATTAAATTGAGATATATAAGCATTAAACACATACATTTTCATCTCAATTTGATATTTTCTCACTGGAATTACAGCAGGTATTCTAGTTGTATAGTGGAATAATAAAGCTAACGCGAATTAAATTGTGTTAAAAATAACTTGATAAATTTATAGGAGGGTATATATGGTTAAATATCTACTTCAAAGTTCCCGAAAATCAGGAATCAAAGGCAAACTTTCTTCGCTCGGCTTAAAATTATAGCCTTTGAAGTATTTATTTTATCTATCATGCCATAGATAATTCCTCGCCTTACTTCATGACCCACTTCTCTATTTCTCGGTCACATCGGATTGATACATATGTTGCAATTACACATCGCTTCAATTTCAGTCGTTAAAAAAATCCACCATGAAAAATTTAATTTGCGTAATACATGTAATGTCGGAATAATTCTAAGTGTATAAAAGGAAAGATAAGTATCCTCCGGAAGCATTCCATCGTGCAACGCCATTTCTTTTAATTCAGACCGCGTCCTCGGAAAAAGATTCACATGGGAAGCCGCAGACAAAGCGGAATGAGGCGGAGATGATAGTTGAAGAGCTCTGGAAAGCGAAATGACTCTGGTAGGGGTTTAACGAAAGGGGGAGAGGTTGAATTATCAAGGGAAGGAAAGTGCAGAGTGGAGGTAGAGGGTTAGGGATAGGTAAGAGGAGGTAAAGGGGGGGTTCAGAAGGACATTGCTATGGAGACCGGAGGCATTAAGAGTAAGAGTGCCGAGGGAGTTGGAGGGGAAGGAGAGAAGAAGAAAAAAGGGAGATATGAAGAGGGTAGGAAAAGAAAGAAACTGAGGGGAATGAAGCGAGTTAAAGGAGGCTACACGGATTACTCGGAATTCACGCGGGGACTTGTGGGCGATTACATTAATTACTACCTGAAAATCGTTCTTCACAAATATTATCTTTGTTGGGCGTTAACAAAATTTTCTTGGGACCAGAAATTTGCTGAGTTAATTATTTTTTCCCTTGGGAAGCAACTCGGGGCCACGCTAAGTAAGTACGTAATATTTGTCAAACCCAGTTTTGTTAAATTTAACGGCAGTTACATGAGGGGCAATGGAAAATCTTAATATCGGATTTGAAACTGTAGTTACGCGCGAAGGCTGTCAATCTTATAGATAAAAATAGATTTTCGAAATAGGATGAATTTTTAGTAATTTAATAATGTGTAATTACAGGACGAAAAAAGTCTAACGAGACTTAGGTCTTGAACCCGGAGTCTTCCACATCTATATAAATACCCTGCAACCCGCCTTTCGGCGTGTGGCAGGGGGTGATAAAAACCTAGCGTTCGAGTTACCTCTTTAGTTTATTGTTATCGCGTATCGTTCACTGAAAGAATTAGTCCCTATAACGACTTATCCTCTCATCTATTTATCTTATTTTACGGTGATTGTCGGATCGGTCGGTCGGGTCGCATAATACCGATTACGTCTTCCGCAAATGTTCTTTCTCTGAATTTATCAACCAATCGCAGCCTAGCTTCTAATCTCCTTTCTTTTAAGGATCCCCAATCTGCGTCTGAGAGCAATAGCGTAGCGCTTGCTTTTCTATGTTAGCACTATTTAGCAAATCGTATTTCCTTGCGCTGCACTTTCTCAAGTTCGCTAGCATTAGTTTCATCCGCTGGGTCCCATAAGCACGCCGCATATTCCAGATGGGCCCTAAATAAGGTGGAATTACATCACTCTTCAGTCCTCCACTTTCAAGGCGGATGCTTTAGCTAATTTATCTTTCGAGCCAGAATATTAGATTATAGATTCCTTGGACATTTTCCTAGTGGCGAGCCTTCACAAGCAGAGTCAGCTTATCTCCTTAATATGTATCTATTTATACAGTTTTGATGTTTTCCAAGAAATAGAGAAATTACTTTAACATCTAATTTTGTTTTTTTACTACCACTACTTTCAATATTTAAGTGATTAAAAAACAATCTCAGAAACAATTAGAAGAAAAGAAAAGTTATAAAATAACTAAATTATTGTTAACAAAAGAAAAATCGTACAAGAAGAATTAAAAGTTAATGTGTGGAAACGATGTAATCAAGAGGTCAATGATTTGGAGAACGATGATTTGATATACATATATTGTTGCAGGATTTGTTAAAGGGTTGACAAAGAGCTGCTAAAACCATCGAAAACTTGAAAGGTAGTTTTATATATGAAATAAGTGTGTTTCCGCCTTTTATTGTAAATGAGTGGAATTGAACTATTTGGAGAAAAATTTGTTAGTTTATCGCGCAATTTGTATGTGGAAGTAATTATGACTTTATACATTAAACATGTGCAATATAGCGACAGTTATGAATGCATTCATAAAGTTATATCTACCTATGTTATTGAATGGATATTTGAAGAGATTAACTGAACGCTGTTAATCGAAATGTTGTTAAGGAATCGCATTTTGATAATAATAGTAAGAATGTTATTATTATTTATTCAGCACTAACAAGTATTCCCCATTATACGCGCTGTAATAAAGAACAACACTATAAAATTAAGGTTGTAAATGCTAAGGTAAAAAAACAATATTCTTAAATGACATAATATAAAATAATTAAAATACAAATACAGTATAAAAAAACGAAAAAATGACTATATGCATATTAAAAGTCAAAAATTTTACATGCCTTCCTCTTTAAGGAACACAAAGTCTCATTTAAAACATCTACATGATTAGAGAGTTCATTAACAAATCCAATGATTCGTGGGATGAGTGAGGATTTATATATTCTTTTCCTACGCAAATGCACTGCCAGAAAGGATGTTATTCATTATATTTTCTTCATTTCCACTTAATTTCCGTTATATGGTCCAAATATGATTAAATTGTTAAAATAATAATTATTTTCACCACATGTAGTTCAACCAGGATGTTCTGCTCTTATGAGAGAAGGAAAATACACGAATCAGTGAATGACCAAATGGGACACGAATTAAGAAGTCAAATAATGGGATATAAAAAATGAAAATAAGAATTTTGGAGACTATTAATTCCGAATTGAAAATTATAGTGGCTGAAATCTCATTAACTCTAGGATAAACCTAGTTGTTAGGATCGAATAGAAAAGTTTACATAAAATGTGTAGATTAGTTACAATGAAATGCAATTTGATGCAATGGATTGAAAAAAAAATTTCAATCGCTGGAAAATGTTAGAAAGAGCGGCAAAGAGAGATCTAAAAATTTGAAAAGACGTAATAGAGAGGGAATTAGCGTATCATACGAAGAGCAGTAAATTTGCAGAACTAGGAGAAATTAAGAATGATTGCAGACTTAGAAACAGCAACCCTAAATTCCTGGATCCCAACCAAAATTAAAATAATATCATCCCAAGGCTGCGAATAAACCAATCTCAGTAGTGCAAAATACTATTTCGCCGAACTTTTAAATAAGCTGATTCAGTTCGACAGAAAGTTACTACAGAGAAAGAGAAGGGTCATTTGAGGACCTTCAACTTTGGAGGTAAGAATAGCTGGAGAGATATATGGTGTCTGCATAGAAAAGATTCTAATGGAATCAAGTAAAAGGGGATAAGAAAAGGAATCGAAAGGTCGTGGAATACAAAATTTTATCGAATACAGATGGATGGAGAATCGGAGAAAAATGTATGAAATATGTACCTGATCTGGAGAAGTAGTTTATAATTGGCAAGGGTTTCTTGGCTTCCTCATTATCCGCAGATTTATTGCCTTATTCAAAGAAAAAAAATTTGATCATTTGATAAAAGTTTTGGAAACGGAAGTTTCTGATGTGACATTCTGCTGCTATGGATTTTTTAATAATGGCATGCCTATTGAAAATATTCATTGGAAGGTAATATATGTGTAGAGTATAAGGATCTCTAAAGGGAATTTCGTGGCGGAAAAGCGTAGATTTAGGACTGAATTAATGAGGAGAATTCTCAGCTAGCATCTATTCATAAAAATATAAGCATTTTGAAATCCTTAAGGAAACCATAGCTGTTGTAAGGAGGTTCGGTATGAAATACATTCTCAGTTGGAAAGTTAATATAAATAATTAGAATCGCAACAGATGACTCGAGAGTAATATAACGTATTGAGATGCAAATAACGTAAAAAGAAAACACCTATCCTAAAGTTCGGAATTAAAGGGCATTCTTTCTAAAATAGGGGTAAATATGATTTCGGGTATAGCGTCTGTGGGCCTTTTTCTCTTCTCAACTTGCTCTCACAAACTGTGAGTGTTCAGGTAAGATCACGGACACTATTTAATTACGTATCGACCTTGAACTTAATTTCGCCAATGAAATGCATTTACTTTGACGTCATTGAGTTCCGAATGATTAGGCTGAAGCATAAGCAGTTTTGAATTCACACATTTCTAGGATTTATTTTGGCAAACGTGATTGATTTTAAATGAAGACCCAGCCTGCCCAACTTAAAAGAAGAAAAGGGCTGCGTAGATGCGATGAAAAACGATTGCGGTCCGCAGATGAATTTTTTTCGGAAGTAAAGGTTTTGTTTTATAATTTACATAAATGTTTTTATTTAAACTGAGTAACTGTGATAATTAATCAATCAAATTAAAAAAATCGAAAGAGAGATAAATACATCTTTCGAATGCTTAAATGTCTTCTTTCTCCACCTTGAAACAATAACACGTTTTTGCAATTACAGTGGTACCTTGGTTAACGACGGTATTCCGTTCCAAGATTGTCATCGTTAGCCAAAACTTTCGTTATCCAGGGCGCGATTATCCACAACCATACTGCATGTCAAACATACGGATGAAACTCTTTTAAACGTAATTAAAATGTGGTAAATTTAATTAATTCAATTACATTTGCAACAAAAAATTACCATCAATAAAAAGAATAGTCAAAAAATAAGTTTATAACTCAATTTTCACCCAAGACGTCGTCAACCAAAGATGCGTCGTTACCCGAAATATTTTTTTTATCACAGACACTCGTCGTTAACCAAGTACATCGTTAACTAAGGCCGTCGCTACTGTAGTATATTTTCCTATATACATTTCAGACCGCAGGGGGAGCTCTGTGAGGCCTCTTGTGGCCCGAGGGCCGTATTTTGTGCAGGCCTGATGTAGATTATCAATCGCAAAGCAAAATCCGTCTGTGTGCATTCAAGTTGGTCAGACAGCTACTGAGTTTCATTGGTGATGCGGTTAAATGGAATTCATTCGTAAACCATCGCCTGGTGGTTTATCGCCTTCATTGCTGAAGTTCTTCCCCTTAAGTAGACTGAAATGAATATGCACGTGAGGAAAGCTTTGAAGATGTGCTCCAAATCTGATGGAGTGAACAATCGATGAACCGCCAAAAGAGAGAAGAAATAAATAAGAACCTGAAGAATGAAGACAAAGAGAGTGCGGACAGAAAGGGATAAAATAAAGAATTGAAATAGCGGGCAGATGCGTATGAGAAAAAGGAGTTTGGGAGGTGTTATTGAGGGAGAACAGAATGACAGGGAGTTAAAGGGAAAAATTGCCTCAAGGTAAACGGGAAGATAAAAGGGAACCATCGGCGGATGGAGATTTTGAGTGCTTTCGAGTGCAGTGGAAGGAGAATTTGTGAGAGAATTCCTGAGAGTTCGGTTATGTAGTCAGGCGGAATAGAGACCGATGAAGCGAATCTTTTAAGAGGTACGGAGGCATAAAATTTGGTGTAACGTAAGAAAAAATGGACAGGATGAAAACAAAAAAAAATTAGAAAGGGGAAGAGACGCAATTGTTTTGCTGATGACGGATGGAATGCTTGCTTGGGAAATAATTAGAATGAATAGCGGAAAGTGTGAGAAGGTGCTTCAAACTAGGAATTGATTCTAGAGATTTTATAGGCCTGAATGAATTATCTAAACGAAAGAACACTTGGGGTGTTAGTTTTCCTTTTATCAATGGTTGTTTGTATCAAGACTAGAGTATAAGTTTCACTCGTTTATTTTTTGTTCAGCAATCTCACTCTATTCTTCAGCCGTAAATATCTTCCTGAAATATTCCATTCATGCCTTTCTTCGCTCCATATCAACATTATACATGTGATACTAAAAAGTATCTGGTGCTCAAATCATTTAAGTAATTCATGCTAAAGTTGTTTGTTGATCAAACATAGTGCTCGCTATCTTACACATACACTTTTGCCATCACTGTCAAGGAGATATAGGATTGAATAACTCGTGGAAATTTTCACATTTACATATTCATCCTGCAAAATGGCAGGGGGTGCATAAACACCAAAAGAAGCTAGCATAGGCATTTTTAATTGCGGAAACATGTTCCTAGCTAGGACAGGGATCAGGATGAGTTTATTCCTGAAACCTGGGGCCTAAATTTTTCATTGCACCCCAATTGTCTTATGAGAATGAATATGCAGAATATTTAAAAGTGACTATGAGACCAAAGAAAAGTACCCTTAAAACTTGGGATTTCAAACGCGTTTAACCACTCACCTGACGCACCCAATATATCTCGTAGAAAAGAGTGGTTTACAATCCAGTCAGACCCGAGATATCTCGTATTCGGTTTTCTGCTTTTTGATTTGATTTTTTACTTTCAAAAAGGAACCTTAGGTAAGCCGCCGAGCGTATTGAACTTGTCTAACATGCTTTGGTTTATCTGCCTCCCATTTGTACGTCTCTGTTGCTTTACCTAACATGTGGATATACCGTAAACAGGTTAAAATTTAAGAAAATAAAAAAGTAAATTATAATACTAAATATCTATCCAAGGGGTCTAAAGGCTTTCTCTCCCATCTTAATGAAGGATAAGCACACAAATTAACAAATAAAACTATATGCTTTTCTCCAAGTCTAACTTATATCACACAAAAAGATCGTCAGGGAAGGGGTTAAGATGAGTATGTTTTTTGGTCGTAACAGTAAGTGTATCTGACATGGATGTGCAAGATCTAGTTTTAAAGAGTAAGATACGTTTAACTGTCGAGCAAAGTGAAGTTGAACACACTCTAAAAAGCTGGTAAAAAATAACTAAACTTCGTAAGTTTCACAAGAATTTTTTTTATTCCGATTGGTTTCAGCCATCGACGGCCATCATCGGGTACATATTTACCAAAAGCACAGCATATTTAAAGGAAGGAGGGATGGAAAGAGCGGTTAAGGGGAAGGAGGTTGATGTTTTTGGGCGGGTTAAGAAAGGTGTAGTTGTTGGTAATGTGATTTTTATGGGCAAGGGTTTCTATTATTTCCAGAGAATCCATTTTTACCAGCTGTCACGGCGTTCCACGAAGTACAGCCTTTCCATATAAAGTTTTTACTCTAAAAGGTTGCATTTATCGTGCAGAGGTAATCAATGAGCGTGTTGTGTTACCAATCTTAAAAATGCACATACACTTTCTTTTGACAGAAATAAATCTATAACTTGTTTAGAGAGTATGTATTTTAGGATTCTAAACAAGTGTTTTAATAGTTGTGTTATCGATGGATGTGATTTGGACCTTGAGTTCCATCGAGTTTAAGCCTTAATTAACCTTATATTCTCGAAAAATTTTCCTTCTAAAATCTTATCAGGCTATGAGTAATTAGCAGTTTCAAGATTCCATGGTCATTTCTGGGAGAAATAAATGCTTTCTGCGTTTCCTCTTTTCACGATTACGTACGTATTTGCCGATAATCGTTGAGTCTAGAGCAAATACATGGAATATTCGGATCTGTAACTTTATTGGAAATAAATAATGAAAATATTTGCAATCAGTATCATAAACTTCTTTGGGCGTATATTTTATTATTCTAGATGAGCTGGTTTCTATTTTGAGTTTGATGGGACCTTAGTTTACTTCCAATTTTTATTGCATGTTAATTAATAATATATTTTTATCTTTTCGCCAGAATCCATGTTAATTATGTTTATAAAAGGAGTCACGGTAGGTGAGGAATAGATATTATTATGAGACGAAGGGAGAATTACAGAGCACTGGATCATTTTGAAAACTTGTTGTTAGCCATAGCGGGAAAAGCTTGAACGGTGCAGCAATTCTGTGCCATTCTTTCCAGATTTCGATGGCTGGTCCATTGTTTAGCTCCAGCGTGTTTTAATTCCTAAAATGTTGATTCCAAACTTTTAATAACGATGAAATGAAATAGATTTGATGGAATTCTGACACAAAGTATCTTGAGTCCCAGATTTTCTTGGAAATATTAAAAAATTAGTGTCAGTAGATGAGAAATTTAAAATGACAAGCGCGTACAAAACCTGTTGTATTGGGTTTGGTGGAATTTGGGATATTTTTATCTTCGTCCAGAAAGGAATTCCGTAAAGACGGGGATGGATATTGCTGTGTTTGAATGGGTCCGAATTCTTTCCATTCCTTTTGTTTTGAAGACGGCAGTTCGATGAGTAATCATTTTGCTACGTTTCTTTGGGTCGTGGTGAAAGGTGACTCAAAATGGGAAATGTTATCAGAAGTGTAGTAGAGGCCATTCAGGCGCCAGCGAGAAATCTAGTCGAAGTAATATTTCAGTGGAGAGTGGAGGTTAACTCAGGTGTCTTCTTTGCTGGAGGTTTCACGTGCTCTCAGTGAGGGTAATCAGATACTTCACGTAGAAACGTGCATTGCAGTTTGTGTCGGGTATCAAAAGCTTCAAATCTACTTTCGTAAGCGCTGGACTGCGTGTTTGGGTGGAAAATAAAAGAAAGGTTCGACTCGCAAATTTTCATCCACTAAGTCCTCATGTGGAATCCATTAGATTTAAAATCCGCCGACTGCCATAAAATACTTCCAATACATGCGATGATTTTTAACTTCTTGCGGGGACTTAAGATAAGGAAAAACTCTAGAGAATTGATTACTGTCGCTTTAATTATTCTGTTAGCGATTCGTTGAGATGCAAATTCGCTGTGGGTTAAGAGGTAGGCTGTGTGTGTCGGACATAGTGTGAAAATCAGTTCCTCACTTCTGTGATGACTTTCTCAAATTTGGAACTAAAATTTGAAGAGTAGTGGGAAGTTAGGTACATTAAAGTGCTAAAAGTATTTTCTATTATAATTTTTTCAATGGATTTTCAGCATTATACTCATAAATGTGGGGATTTCTGTTTGCTTACTTTTTATACCTTGTTATTATATCTTTCGCTGTATTCATTACATTTTTAAAATATTAGCTACGTTTCTAGTTAGTGCGAGTGTTCGACTTTTAGTGTTTACGAACTTTTGATTGTGCACCACTTCAAGGATCATCTCAGCCCAGGGATAGCGGACCATGTATTCAGGAGGTAACTTCATATAATTGATTTGAATTTTCTTTCTTTCTTTTCTTCAGTATTTCCCGTCGGTGTTTAAACAACAAAATGGATATCTTTAGGATTTATATAAAGGCTTTGCGTCCAAATAAGCTATGTTTATTTTGAAATGATCAAATGCAGGGAAAGTTTGGTATGTTGAGCCAATCCAATCATCAAGATCCTATCGTATGTAATGATAAAGGGCCTTTACTTTTGTTTATCTCTCGCCTTCATCAATGTCGTAACATCAATACGACAACTGTTAATTTGATACCTTAATTTCAGTAAAAGCTTTATTAGAAAAACGCGTCATTCAGGACTACCTAGGGTACTTGCACCTCAATTGAAGTGTTTAGATTTCCAAAATAAAATTTTAATTTGCTCTGAAATTGTAATCTTTTCCATCAACGTGGATAGCCATGTGGGTAACGCTTTTGACTTCGGTGAAAGCGGTTCAGGGACGATTCCCGGAGGAATTACCTTAGCTGTTGAAGCTCTTTTAGAAAATAAATTACTACTATATCATCGTTACAATAATTCATATCGAGTTTCATGCAATTCCTACGACTTCTTTTTGGTGCGTGATTTTTTATCAATGAGTGTAGACGTAACTGCATGATTTCAGGTATATAAAAATAAATAAATATTACATAAAAATGGATTACAGATGACTTATTATGGATAAAAGAGATAAATGTTAAATACTTGAAAAAATCGACTTTATAAAATAATAATGAAAACATTTTCTTAGATTTTCTTAAATAATAATGAAAACATTTTATACCGTTAAAATGGCTCCTTCAAATTAATGAACCGCGAGATTCCTAATCTCTAAGTTATATGATTACACTGTTTAGCATGACATGTGCTCTTTCGTATAATGTACCACTTTTTCTAAATGTTCCGCAGCTCAGCAGGAATCGGTCGTCATGGTGGACAGAGGAGAATTCGCCGATGGAATGTATAATCACAAGGTCAGAGTTAATTCGACACAAAAGGCACATCCAACGAGGGTTGACTGCTCTTTCCCCCCCAGCGAAAAGTAGATTGGTATTTTCCTGTTCGGTTCAGCTAGTAATAACCTGCATGTAAAAATGCCTTCTATCTCATAAATTTCTAACTGCTTTTTCGTCTCTCGTTCGATTATAAAAGCGAGATTATTATAGATAGACGTTTTTGCTACCTGACAGGTTGACTCCTGGTCAGCTATTTTTATATTTCATTCCAGTTAAAGTCTCTCAGAAACAGGTGCTATTTCATCACATTCTGTACGTATCAATCCACGCAATTTTGGGATTTAGCCTTAATTGCGAAAAATAATCAGACCATCAGAAAGCCGATAATGCATTAATCCCGCAACTTGGTAGATTTTTTCTTCAAAATTTTAATTGACAACCGATATGAAAACATAGATATATATTAATATTAACTATACTGCTGTCTCATCCTGCTACAGATTTCTTTTGGATTCTACCTGATATCTGATTTATTTATATTCATGCCTATTCAGCATTCTGGGAAAGGAATTCTTCTGCTTTGCTTTCTGTTTCCACTTAAGTTCATGTTTTCATATTTTATCCTTAACATTTTTTAAATTTATAGTTAAATTAGTATAAATTGCCTTGAAGTTCCTCTAAATGATTGTCGCATTATCTCATGAAATCATTTTAATTTGTATGGATAAAATTTTAATTTTTTGTTATACATGTATTTTCGTGCTTCTAAAATGTGCCAGATGTATTCCTTAAATTTATGTTTGTATGTATGTATTAGTGATGGACGAATAGTAACTACTCGTTACTTTGGTACTCGTTACTCCCTTGGATCTGAAGTAACGAGTACTCATTCCCAGAAATACTCGTTACTCGACTACTCGCTTGGAGATCATCAACTGTTCGCGTGTAACTACTCGGGGGAACAAGTAACTGTTTCATTCCTTTGCTACTCGGATCCGAAGTAACGAAAGTTCCAATATTCTCTACCTTGGGTTCGTTCAGTGCCGTTGGTGGCGCTTTTGTAATCTTAAATTGTTGCATTGGTTACATTGCACTTAGAGGTCTAGCAAACACGTTTTCACTGTCAAGCACTAATAGTTAAAATTGCAACTCGAATTATGTATTCTATTATTATAAAATTGTGTTGATGGTGTTGAGAGGAATAAAAGTACATTAAAATATTTGTATCGACCCTTATGTTTTAAAAATTCATAAGAAACGTATCAGACATCAATCGTACTTCAAAGTCAATGTAGGAATATACCCACCATTTTATTTTACTTAATATCGAATACGTGGATAAAACCAAGGAATAGGAAGGGAATACAATTTTTCTATCGTACGCAAAAATTTTAAAATATGGTTTTTTATAATGTGTAATTAATCATAATTATTTATAGCTATCTTTATGCGATACACCCTCGTTTTTTAAAATACGATGTACAAGACGAGCACCCGAACGTCCATCATAGATTATGAAAGCTAGGGAAATCAGATTTTCGAGCTTAGCACATTGTTTGAAAATAAAATACAATTTTTCACCTACCGCAGTATGTCATGAGTTAAACAGGAGCTGGTACTTTTGTTATAAGAAAAGCATTGCAGTATTTAAAAATATGATTTTAGGCACTTCCCACTCTGTGAAAATTGAAAACATATACAAGCTAAAATCTTAAAAGATACTTTTGAATGAAAATATGAAATGTATTTTTAAGTTATAACTTAAATGCGAAATTACTACTAAGTAAAATACATTACGTTTAATGACTAAGCAATGAAAATAACAGACCAAGACCAACAACTAACGAAGAATATTATCAAAACTAATACATTTCTTATATGTAAGTTCCTACGATAACCTCAAACCGGAATATTGAATGCATATCCATTCGGTAAGTACTCAAATACAAAGAGATTACTCATTCTACGACCACCGCAATCCGGACAGTGAACGAGTAACGGATAAGTACCGAAGTAACCACTCATCCTACGATACCTACGTGATCATCTAACAAGTAACGAATACCTGAGTAACTACTCAAAAGTAACGAGTACCTACTGGAAGAGTAACGATTAGTAACGATTACAGGAAAGTACCGATAAGAGCCCACCACTAGTATATATATTTGTGAATTTGTTGATATTTGTGTGAAGTGAGTTATTAATATTGTCTGGACAGTTCGCTATTGGCGTTCCAATTGATTGGTTGATTCATTGCGGTACGGCAGTTACGATATTTGGCATTACTTTTCTCGTAGTCCTTACCCGTATCAGGTGGAAATTATTCGAAGTTGAGTTCGGTCATATGCCAAAGATTGTTAATGTACTCTTGGTTTCCCGTTTTCTACTCTTTTCCCCAGGAGGAATTAAACACATTCGTGTTTTTTTTCATGGATTTATTTCGATTTCCACGAAAAAGTTTTTATTTACTGTTTTTACTGCCGTTAATTATCGTTTGCACCGATTTATCTACAGGAAGGATTTTATTTTCGTAAACATATATTATAATGAATTATTGAATTCATATTTCAGTTGTCTAATGTTTGATCTATCATTATACCTGCAAGATATTTATATCATTTACGAAACTTTCCAAAAACATTTATAATGGCTTAAAAAATTAATGTTTTACCTTATGTGAAAATATTATTCCTTGGATCGTAGATAACATATTTCACTCAGAAATGTTATTCTTTTGCACTGATGTGCCGTAATACTGTAAGTATCGATTGAGTGACAACTCGATAGAAATTATACGATAAGGGCATGCAGAGTGTCGGATATAGTACCTAGACTTAATTAGCTCTTCAGCGGAACAATCTTAAACTTGAAAAGTATTGAGGAGAAGCAAATACGAATAATCTGCTAGTTTTTCCTTTATACAGTGGTACATACTTTGATTAACGACAGTAATCCGTTCCAAGATTACAGTAATTAACGAAAATAGTCGTTATCCAAGGAGCATTTTTCCATTACCATACTACGAGTCAAATATGCAGATTAAACTAATATAATTGTTATAAAAGTTTGGTACACATTTCATTATGCATTTGTATTAGCTATAACACATTATTTATAAAAGGAATGGTCATAAAAGCCGTTGTAAATCGTCAATCTACGACAGAGGCCATTGTAAATCAGAGCCTGCGTCGTTATCCAAGACTTGTTTTAAACAGTCACCCGTTATTAACTAAGAACATCTTCAACTAAGACCGCCGTTAACCAAGATGCCACTGTGTTAGAAATTTACAAAGGTTAACATGTACCGTAAATGATTAACGGTAATTTATTTTAGTAATTTTCTTTGAAAATCATTTCATAACATATGTATCAAAAATATATACAAATATATCTGTCATATATGCTTGCGTCAAAGGTCGGTTACACTGGAATTTTGTTTCCATAGCTTACCACGTAGCTTTTATTCTGATGTGAAATGCCGCTCTTCTAATGCATCTTCCTGGTGTGCGCATGACGCAAGACCTTCGTCTGGTTTGCAGAGAGAGAGTTTGAGAGAAGGATTGTAATTATAAGTTGCTTCATGTATTTTTTCCTTATGTGGAGATGGAAAAAGTGTTGCCTCAAGGCCTCTAACAGGCGCCTCGGCTGTCGTTTCCACTGTGCTTCGGCTATGCTCTGAGCCCGAATCGCTTTGCTCACCGATCGCAGATAGGAAGGCAGTCGAGCAGAAGGCAGTCGGCCAGTTAAATGGGAACGAAAAAAGCCGCTCCCGAAGTAGATGAAATAGGACAGGTCAATTAGCGAAACCAAATAAACGACTCCGTAACTGGTAGTCGGAGTACAGTACCCTTTGTAAGTATCGGTCTTAAGACCAGATATTTTCTGCGAGGGAACGAGTCAATGTTTCGAGGTAGGAAAGGAAATGGGAAACCAATTACCACATAAAATCTATCTTTGCGAAGCCAAGGCTCCGTCGCCATTCCTTTACTTCTCGAGGTCGATCCTCGAGAGGGGAAGCCGAATCGAATTCTGAAGGACTGTGTATTGTCGTATAATGATCGAACCGAGGCCGTTACTGCTGATTACGACAGAAGTTCCGCTCCCATAAAAAGGAAAATTGAAAATTTAGGAGTTGAATAAGCCAACGCACCTGGTGCTATCTTAATAATGAACTCTCGTGGTATATTATTCTCGTACTCTAACCGTCAGTTTTATCATAACTTTTGGGATAGCGCGGCTGAATTTTTGTGAAGGCTTACGTTCTGCAGCTATGTCAAATTATGTTGTAGAAAACTTCGGTTGGGGATAACAGTATCGGAAATTCGACGATGCCAGAGTTCCACTTCAGAACGTTAAGCTTTGGTTCTGTAATTAATTAGTACCTAGTGAACTTTTTCAAGAAGCAAATATAAATAACTCCTTCCGAATAGATTAGAGGAATAATTTTGTTTTAGTTATGCACACGCGTTTATGGAAGATAAGTGAGATGTGATCGGTATTAAATATAAGCTCAATTCTGTGTATATATGAATTTCAGCATATGTTTCTCAGTCGATAATTAGTTTGACTTTGGCCCAAACGGAATTTTAATTGGATTCGATATCTCTCGAGATTCCAGGAAACGAGAGGGAGGCAAGAGTGTTCCGAGAAATACACTTCAGAAATATATTCGTTTGATTTGATGGGATCGCAATAATACTCGATTTACGCAAATTTCATGATATGCTTCTCTTGTAGCGCCGTATCAGTGGATATGATAATAATAAATTTATTTGTCCAGTGAAATACACAAGCATGTATAGGAAAAATCATTATAAGAGCAGTTGAAATTATACTATCACAAGTAATTACAAATATCTTTTAAATT
>KZ308190.1:0-55466 GCA_000376725.2 Ladona fulva
CAAAAGATATTATTTAGGATGTTTGCAAAAGTGTATCCCTGCATATCTTGCTTTGTAGCAGAAGTTTGGTTTATAAACTGAAACATACATGCAACACTCATACGAAATGTGCTTTTGATATTGATTATAAGAGGTGAACATACCCAAAGAATAGGGACACAATTAGCATTTGTTGTATAACAAAAAAATGAGGCCTTAAAGAAATGATATGTTGCCAGTAGCAGTATAACATATAACCTGGCTGTATGAATGGGTATGTTTGGGTGTATTGGACATTCAAAGAGAATGGAAAGAAGCAATATGAGGGGTGAATTATGTGTTTACAATTTCTCCTAAAGAGTATGAATTAATGAACTCTTTATTAGGCAAGGTTAGACCAAGATAGCCTCTCTTCCGCCAAATCTCAATTGTAACACATAAGTTAAATTTAATATTTAGAGTTAAAACAAAGAATACAATAACAATGCAAAAAAATGAGTTTGTGGGGAAAAATATTCTCAACTGAAGGTCGAAGAAGACAAAAACCCCACTGTGTGGGAAAACACTCACAAAGAAGGGTGATGAAAGAACCATGTAAAAACACAGAAAATATAATGTAAAAAATAATACAAATCAAATTGATACAGGACATAGAATTAATAAAGTAATACTTGAAGAGAGAGGAAAATTAGAATAAAATCCATCAGAAAAGAAATGAATGTTGTTCTAAGAAGAGATTCTATGATTAGTTACCTATCCTCAGGTAACCATGGATATATCTGAAGTGAAAGTAGTTCACAAGGACTGGAAATGAGAGGAAGCTTTATGAGTCAATNACTTTACAATGTGAAAGTTATGTAATGAGAGGACATATTTAGGGTATATAAAGATTAAAAATTCCAAGTCAGTATTTTATTATGAAATACTTTACAATAAATCATACAATATTATTAAATGTCCATGTTGCAAAATATGACCATGTCATTGTACTCATCTCTAATTACCAGTTGAATTCCAAATGATGAGGGAAACATTTATAACCTTGGCTCCACAACAGCCTTGAATGGTCCTGTGCTAATAACAAATCCGAGAACTCCGTCAGTTGATGGGAGCTCACATCCAGGTGGATTGGAGAAGCGCAGTCCATGAGAAATAACAGATAGGAATATGAAGAGGCTTATTCTAGCCAATGGCTCACCCAAACAGCGACGCTGACCTAAAAATTAATAGAATAACACCTTATTTAACCCTTTTGTTACTGTTGTTGTGTATAGATGATGGAGGTTTTCCTTTGCAAACAAACAAATGTCGCCTATAGATGACGGAGATTTTCCTCCACAAACAAACAAATGTCATGTACAGACAATGCAGGTATAAGTGGTGGGTAGATTCAGGAGTTAATCTTCCAGCTGTTGTACTTTACACATTTCAGCTCATCTCAGTGGAGCGCTAGACCCTTTCCTTGGAAACCGCATAAGGGATACACCTATCTTGTCCTAATTCGTAATGCCTTTCTCCTCATGGGGCCGCAGAAAGTAAGATGTTATTGCAGTTGTTCTATTAAAGATATATTTGTGGCATTTATTGTCTGCGTTACCTTGGAAATGAAAATGTTATTTTTCGCTGATAATGCAGAATTTTTAAATGAAACTCCAACAGTGACTATGAGTGAAATGGATAATTTTTTAGAAAAATGACTCTATAGCATATAAATTTTTTCTGTCCCAAGCTGCAAAAGGATGGGCTAAAAAGGGTAAAAAACTATACCTTAGACTGATGGTGTCTCGAAAGTGCTCTGTATATGGCTAAAGATTTTCTCTGCAAAAGCTCAGAACCAGAATGCATTTCTACAAGAACTCTGCCTAAGCAAAAGGGCTAAAGCCTGATTTCTTGCCTTAGCAAATATCTATAACATGTAAATAACATGAGATGACAGGATTTTCTAAGTTAGAGAACAAGTGCATACCATGCAGGTCATTTAAATCACTTATTCTTGTTTAAGATGTGCTGGACATAATGTACTTTCTGTATCAAATATTTTTTTATTGTTATACTGTTATATTTTTTAAAATATTAATACTACAGCTTAATATTGCCCAGATATTCATTCATGTAACATTCAATAGGTTTCTTTCAGTTAACTGCAATATCTCAGATTTATTCTAAATAAATCACAAAACAATGTTTCAATGAAAAGAAAGTATAGGTATATAGACATGAAAATATTGTCAGGATATTTATGGAGGATCAAACTTTGTTACCACATAACAATCATCATAATTTAATATAAGTAGAGTTGATGAGTACATGATTCAATACCACTTTAATTTAGAAAATTTTACACATTTAGAGATTTTACACTCTCATTCTCTTTTTTAGTACCATATACAAAGGCAACAATACTACGCTAGATTTCAATATATCAAACTTAACTACTAAAGGGAGGAGGTAGTAGAAAGCTTTTGATCTTTCCATGTACATCCTTGTTAAAATAATCTAATTTAGATAAAAGATTAACTTTCGAGGGATACAAACCAAGACCAAATGATATCAGCCATGATGATTCATCTTTTAGTTTCATTCCTCCTTTATCATCTGGAATTAAGAATCTTTCTGGCCTGAAAATATGCGGATCTCCCCAATAATTTGCATCCATATGTACACTCCGAAGACTGAAAACAATGGCTGATTCCTGCAGTGTACAAAGAAAATTTATTGATTTAAATTTAACAACAAGGTACAATATAATTTTTGAAAAATATTCTGGCCAAGAAAAGTATTAGTTCTGAGAGCAAAAGCTTAATCTAATTATGTTGCAATTCTCAAAGAAAATTTAAATTAGTTGAAGATGTACATTTACACTCCGAGGACCTATTGATAGTGACCATGAAGATGATCTCTCCAATATATAGGTGTAATCCAACTGTATAATTGAATAATATGGCCTAAGATCATCATTTGTATGATTTTAGATCATAAGCATTTTGAATGCATATTTCATGAATTATATAATTTTCCATAGTTTGTGTCTTTCAGTAGATGAATTTCTTAAACTACTACTTTCATAACATTTTCATCACATTCTCACATCAACCACTTGTACTGTGTTATCCAACAACCTAACTGGATTTTGGTACTTAACTGTTTTTTCCTGCTCCTTGATGTATTTGCTACTTGACTCTCATTCTGCCTTTACCCTCACTTTCTGACATAATCTTCACTGTTTACCCCTTACCTTCATGGATACCAAAATCCACATTGGGCAGTATAAAATTGTTGATGGATTTTGGAGTTATCATGTCAATTGGCTGTGATAAAAAAACCTAGAGTAGTAGCAGGCTCCCTATTTGATAAATGTATTTTCATTCATTAGGTGAAATAGAGATATTTTTCTATGGAATTGAATCCTTGGTCCTGTATTTAATATGTCCCTTGTGTTCCTTGACTTTCTATTGCCCTATCTGTTTTTAAGTTATCAGCAAAAATTCCTTTGGATCTTCAACATTTCACTATGAGCTACAGACAGCTTTGGAGAGTGGATCACTAGACAAAATGAAGAGTGAGGTAGTTTACCCTTCCTTTCTTCAATGAATAAGAATGGAATGAGCAAAAAATCTGGTAAAGCACAATGACTGTATGAGTAACACTTTTTATTGCATTTAATAAGGAGTGACTAAAATTAATATTATATGTAAAAAATAATACAAATCAAATTGATACAGGACATAGAATTAATAAAGTAATACTTGAAGAGAGAGGAAAATTAGAATAAAATCCATCAGAAAAGAAATGAATGTTGTTCTAAGAAGAGATTCTATGATTAGTTACCTATCCTCAGGTAACCATGGATATATCTGAAGTGAAAGTAGTTCACAAGGACTGGAAATGAGAGGAAGCTTTATGAGTCAATGGCGGCTCTAGTCTACTTTCCCAAAAAGGAATAATGTGAAAGTTATGTATGTAAGCAGAGGACATATTTAGGGTATATAAAGATTAAAAAATCCAAGTCAGTATTTTATTATAAATAATTCTACAATAAATCATACAATATTATAAAATGTCCACATTGCAAAATATAACCATGTTACTGTAATCATCTTCTCAATTACTAGTTGAATTTCAAATGATGAGGGAAACATTTATAACCTTGGCTCCACAACAGCCTTGAATGGTCCTGTGCTAATAACAAATCCGAGAACTCCGTCAGTNATTACAAATCTTGAAGTATGCATACTTTGGTTTATCATCCAAAGTAGGAAACCTATCTTTTCCAATGACTCTATCCAGTTCCTCATGCATCTTTGTCTGCACGTCTGGATGATGAAGGAGAAAGATCACTCCAAATGCAAGGGTGTAACTTGTAGTCTCAGTTCCAGCAGCAAACAGGTCATCACAAATTGCTAAAAGTTGTACCTCTGAAAAACAGAAAGAACGTTTAAGAAAATTGTTTCCAAGATTAACTCCCTGGTCTCCACTCAAGTCAAAACTGGCGTCGTATCCAATTTCTAATGACCAACGAAAAGTGAATGGAAATCTGTAGGAGAAAAAAGATTTAAGCTATGGCTCAATAATTTCAAAGGAAGAACGTTCTTAGGAGAGGATAGTAAGCATCATTCCTGTTACACGGAGGATCTGATACTACGAAAAATATTAGGGAATGTTCGCTTCAAGATAAGCGAGGCTCGCAGGCATAGTAGCCGATTTTGCAAATTTTTCATTCTTTTATCGAACCTTCCGTTTGTTTTGTGGACATTTTGCACTCTATGGAATATTTTCTGTTTTGGTAAAGGGGTTAAAGGTAACTTTGCGCATAAAGACAACTAGGAAACACCCTTGCATTTGGAGTTTTCTTTGGAAAATCCCCAGGAGAAACGGTTGTCTAATGCTATCCTTCCAGGACTTCTTCTGGTACGTGGTTGATCAACCGACCGGCAATTGGGAGATCCTGGTTCAAGTCTCTGTCTTGTCCAACTTTTATACGACCATTTCTCCTTGGGATTTATTTTAAAATCAAAATACCATTACGGTTTGTATCTGGACTGCCGCTCTATTTCTAAAAGTGTACTTGAGCAATTTTATGTTATTTTCCGACTTATTTAGCGACTTTTTAGCCACTTTTCATAGTACATCTAGCGACATTTTAAAAAGTAAGTTGTCATTTAATAGCATTAGATTTTTCGGCAAAAACCTGTTGTCTCTCTAAAGACTTTAGATTTCGAGGTAACTAAGTATAAGAATAAGCTCTGTAATCAGCCCTTAAAATAACTGTATGCATACACATTTTATTTTGAAAAATACGCTTCTTGATTTTAAAACAAAACAATATTACCCGAAAAGTATGACTTATCCCCTTCTCTTCTTTTCATTTCATCTAGGTAAGTGTCTATGAAGTCACGTGGTTCACCATCTGTTTTGGTTTTCTTGTGATCTTCGACAGTTTCCTGAGGTAAAAATGAGGAATTTAGAAAGTTATCGACAAAAGGTACTCATGAGATACTGTCGTTATTAAGAAACTAGTGGGTATCTCGATTCCAAGTTACGACTTCGTTGTAAATGTTAAAAAAATATGAATGTGAAAAAAACATGAATAGCTGAGCATATTAGTACAACAGTAATGCAGTTTCTAATCACATGTTTGTCTGATTGTTAATGTTGTTAATGTCTGATTATGAGTCGAGCCTTGATGTCCGATGCACCTTATTTATGTTTAGAAATCATTCTGCTACTCCGCCTAATCCTATGAAAGGTTTGAATCCGTAGTTCAATAAACTGGTCTGTATAGATTTAGATTTTTGCTCTGCATGCCGCCAGTGGCGTATTGCAGGGGGTGTACCAACACCTTACCTAATCTACCCTATTAGATTCTCTGATGCTATTCGGAAAGAACGACCAGAAGTAACTATTCGTTTTAGCGATTATTTCCTTGTAACGCTTGGTCGTCGCCTCTCGAAGATCACGCTCGGCCATTACGATACTGCCGAACCTGAAATTTCCACTGACAAAACGAGCTGCTCTACGTTGAAACATATCTAAATCTGAGACTAACCCTACTTCATGTGGAATCCAGATTTCGCAGCAGTATTCGAGACTTGGTCGAATGAGGTAAAAGTACGCAATTTCTTTGATTCTAAATGGGCATCCCCTCAGGGTTCTACTTGTTAATCTTTGCATTATATTTGCCTTTCCTATAAAATCTCGAATATTATCCTTTAGCGATAAACAACTGCAGAGTATAACCCCTAGGAATTTATTGTGACGTACTAACTCTAAGGATATCCTGAAATTTGGTATTGTTCGCAAATAACGTTAGTGGAACGCGTGAATGACATAGCAACGCACTTCTTCGCATTTAAATCAAGCTGTCGATCTTTGCACCAACTTCATATAACTCTTAGGTCGTTCTGCAGGATAATGCCATCATCTTCTGATACAATCTCTCTATATATGAGAGCATCATCAGCAAATAATCTAACTTTGCTCTTTACATTATCCACCAGGTCGTAAATGTAATAAATAATGTAAATAAGGAACAAAATCAGCCCTAAAACGCTTCCCTGCGGAACACCTGATGTGATACGTACTTCTTCGGATAAAATTCCCTCTAACGCAACCCACTGAGAACTGCTTTCGAGGAAAGATTTTATCTATTTGACAACGTTTTTGTCGATAGCGTAGGCATTCAGTTTTGAATTAGTTTAATGTGGGACACCCTGTCAAATGCCTTCCTGAAATCTAAAAATATAGTACTGTGTCTGTTCTAACATACTTTTCTGCTGCCTTACCTATGACGTTCATGAAAAGGGCTAACTGGGTCTCACATTACTTTACTACATTCTTTAATTAAGTACCTAGACCAAAAGAAAGACCGAAAAACTAGTGCAAAATGGTTTGTTTGTACATCGGTCTGGATATGAAGAAATAAGGTTACCAGGTACCCGGCTGTTCCCAGACGTTCTTTGTACAAAAGTCCGGGAGATCCGACAGGGATTTTGATTCCTGTCATTTGTTCTTTGAATATTAGAGGACAATGTCAAATATTTATTTCAAATGCTAGATTTAAGTTAAGTATGCGAACGTTATGCGTTACTAAATAATTCAATCCGTTGTAACACAGCATATAGGTCTGCACAAGCTCTAGTTCGGACCGTGTAACGGATATCCTTTTGGGCTCCAAAAGAGTGTTGGAGCTCAAAATGCAATAAAAATATAAGGATCAGGTCGTGCTCAGATTCACTTGTGAACGGTTTTGGTCCGGTTGGGATCAAACATTTCGGCCCGTTTGCACAGTCTCCTCAACTCCGAAGATTTCAGAAATAATCAAGGATACTTCCTCGCAACATTTGGTGAAATTAGGAAATCAAGAGGTCGGCATCCGTAATGTTAAATACATCTGACTGGCATGGTGTAAATGTGTCATATTTTCCCTCTCGTTTATGGTTAACGACCACGAGTTACCTATGAGTCACAGAAAATATTAATTAAACCAAAAATATTCACTTACCATAAAAAAATGCCGAAGTTCCGTTCTGAGGGCATCGTATTTCTTGAACCAAGGATAGAAAAACCTAAGCCAAGGATAAGAATCTAGCAATGCCGAAGAAGTCATCAAACGGGAAACGGTCATCAACAAATCCGTGAATTTCTTCAGCTTTTCGTCTTCTTGAGAGTACCTCTGTCCGGTCATTATAGACCAAAGGGAATTAAGAACTGGAATGGTGAACACCCTTTCCATGTCAACGCCCTCTGTACCAGCTTTCTTCCCCATCTCTGTTAATCTGGAAACCAACTCCAGAGCCTCCTCACGTATCATCGACTCCATACTCCTTTTTCCAAAGCCCAAGTCCCTCAGGTTACGCAGGGCGAATCGTCTTTGCTCCTTCCATTCTTCACCATCAGTGAATATGACGCCTTTACCGAACATAAAAAGAAATAATTAACACCAATTTAACGAAATTGGGAGTCTATGCACTCCAAGAGTTGTTAGATGTGGCAATTGTCTGACTATCTAGTAATTTAATTTAATGAAAATAATCAAATTTAAGGAAATAAACAACAAACCATTAAAATCAATAAAACTTAAAAATAAATCAAAGCTTGAGCAAAAATGTATGTGAGTAAACAAGAAAGAAAGTTGACTAATTTTATTGAGTTGGGAATTTAATGTTTATAGAATTGACGAATAGGACAACATAGTACCTACTTACTCAGTTTACATTGCTCGCAGATGGTTGATGAAAATTAAAAATTTAACTTCCAAATTAGTCCGCAAATTAAGATATAACATTAAGTTTTCTTTCCTATCATGATAAAAGTGATTTACCTTTTCTTTCGCCATTAGACCTGTGCTCGATTAAAAAACCGCACTGTCTGCCGTCGAACTCCTCCCTGGCGAGACCTTCTTGAACGGCGTCCTTACCAGAAATAATTATCAATTCTTTACTACCAAATCGTAGACCGACTACTGGGCCGTAAAGGCGGTGGTATTCATCCAGAACCGGGTGAAGTAATTTTAATTTTAACAGCAACTCTCGGAAATGCAGAAAATTTCCCAGGATTGGCAGCCATCTAGGACCTGTTTTGGAGGAAAAAGGGGAAAGTGATTTGATTGATGAGAAATATGATTATATCTACGTTAAGTTGAATTACTTGAGAATGAGTTAGCAGTCAACAAAAGTCTCAGTTTTATCTTCGTAAATATATTTCGGTTTTCAACTTCACGAATCTCTCAATTCTCTTATACAACTCAAAAAACCAATCCGCCTCATATTTTTTTCATACAATTTATTCTATACGGTTGTAAACTCCTTCTGTATTCTTACGGGAAAATTTTTGACTTCGGATTCAACAGTCGCATTGGTAGTCAACGGTGAGGGTTTTCTCGTAATCCAAAACTTTTAAACATGTTTGTTTATTTTATCAAAGTTCATATCATAGCAATATTTCACGATGAAAAGAAGAATTCTTATTTAATTTCCCATCTTTTGGAACTTGTCTCAATTCCGTAGGACCATTGTTTATAATTTAATTTTGTAAACGAAATGTGGCTCGTAAGAGATAAACACGGGCTTTCCCTACATTTCTTATGGAAGCAATTTGAGTGTTCTGGAGTCAAACCCACCCTTACATGCATGAAATCATAATAGTCTCATAAGACACAGAGAAACTACAAAAACCACATGTATGACTGCATACTTAGATGCCGATTTATTGAAACTAAGATGAATCATATATACCGTCTAGGGGGAGCATCCTCCTATAGCACACGATCTAGGACGATTGGTTAGAAGTTGTACCATCTTCACGCTGCAGCGATTACTTCGATATATCTAATAGCATATTTTTGTTCCTCTTCTCAATGCATGCATTTTGTCTGACTGTTAAAATTCAATTCTTTTGCTTGAGTTAATGCCGTAAATGTTACAAATGTTTAGATTTGCGATTTCTTTCGGCAGTGGAAGGCATTAGTGTAGCAGTAAATGGCTTTAAGAAATTTCATTCACAATCTTGCTTCTTACTAACCTGGTGGGTAGTTCTTGGGCTTCCTCGTATCTAGATATGCGAGGACTGCAAGTGCAACGACGATTATCAATGCAGCAACCAGCCACATTTTCTGAAAAGAAGGAGAAAAAATTTTTAACATTTTTACCCTATTCAGCGCGTTTATTTTCTTTCTCCCAAGAGGTTTGCTGTACGACTAATAGCTCTGAACATAACTTTTCAGCTTCCGAAAATTCGACAAAAAATACAATTTCATAAAAAGTAACAAAAGACCAATAACAAAAATCACGATGTAAATTATTGTCTCGGATTAGACTTATTATAATAGAAAAAATATTGTTAATCACCAGAAAAATCATCAAACACAAAACGGGCGACGTTATAAACCTATTTTGAAATCTCAGAAAAACTTGAAGGAAGCCCGGCTCCAAAGAGTCGGACGCTCGGAAGCGGTAACTATCATTGCCCCCCTTTTTATGAACATAAATAAAATAATCGCTAGAACATTACTGGAGCAGAAATTTAACGTAAATTTTAATTATGCTACTTTTAACTGCAGTGAATTGCGTCAAATTAAAGATGTCTTCGGCCACCAGTCTGCCATCCGGGAGCACCAATTCCGCCCTACTTAAGCAGGTCCTGATTCTGGATTAGGAACATAATAATCTTTCTTACATAAAACACACCTTTCAAATTTATGCCGTTGCGTTCGAAAGGTCTTCCGTTCACAATCCCCTCCTTACTCCTGCTGTTTCTTAACTACGTGTTTATCTCATGGAAGAACTCAAGCGTTATCAGCGATAACATGAAATTTTATTTTCCGCAATAACATAAACCGAGGCTAACCAAGACTCATATCCAAGATCTATGCACAATAACATAGACGTGGGCCCTAAGGCACACGAACGAACATCCAATCCTTGAGAGTGCTTTGTGCCTCAGTTTACCGAAAGTTACGTACTTTCAGGAACCCAAGAGTGCAAAAACTTACATGGAAAGTTTCCTTGCGAGCAGTGGATTTTCGAAAAATCTAATAAGACTCACCACTAAGGACTTCAGTTTCTGTGTGGAAAAACGGGAATTTACAATAGTACAGGTATTTTTAATAAACACTACTTAACTTCATAATTACATCTTGCAGCAAAACTATCAATTTCTCGAAAGGATACTCCACAAGCCATCAAGGGACAGTTCCTTGATGGTTCCTGTTCCTTGATGGTTTGTAAGGTATCCTCATGAGAAGTTAACTCAACTATCAGTGGTATAATATATTCTTCTAAACGTATCAATCGATACTGATAGTAAACTCGGCTCTATAGTCAGTAGCTTCGTAATCTCCAAAGCTTTATCATGAAGAGAGATACACCGTTTGCTTGCCTACAGCTGATGATATTGAATTTGACAAGACAATCGCGCTTGGGCTTCATCTTCCATTAAAAAAGTCACGCATTTGAACCCAATTGTAATGGAACGATTATCAGAATCGGAAATATCTGAACTTTTATGGCATCGAGACGGGAAAATGTTTAACCTTATCATCGATTCCAAAACGAATTTTCGGAATTATTTGCTTAAAACTCGGTCTTCCATTTCTTTTACTAGTCATGAATTGTTACTAATTAGACAGTCAGTAAAATTTATATCTATAGATCTTAATAACTCCTAAATATGGCGTAATGTGAATTTATTTTACTTGTTAATGAGAATAAACCGTTATCCTCGAGTTTATACTCAAAACACTTTATTTATTCTCTATTAAAAAAGTCTGTTAGTTCTAATTTGTATAATTTCCAAGTATTTTTTATTGAATTGTCTCTCAAGTCAATTCTATGTCGGTCATTTAATGTTAATTCAGCAATTATAGGGGAGTAAGCATTATGAGTTTATGTTCGCCTAAAACTCGAGAACCAGACGTCGCACAACTTTCAAACTTTGAAGATTGTTAAATGTCTTCCTTAGACAGGCAATAGGCTATATTTAATTCGCCTAACTGTCCCCGGTTCAATTCCAGACGTTTTAAACTGTTTCCATAAAAAATTCACGTAAAGCTCACTTTCGTCGCTTGCAGGGATTATTTCATTTGCAAAATTAAATCATAAGGAATAGCCGTACGAAATCGAGGCAAGCACCAAAAGAAGGGAAATTTAATGTAAATTCTTATTTTGGATGTGAAACATTACTTTCGATCCGAAATTAAAAAGAATTTTGATAAAATAGACGAAACTTTTGTGATATTTTGGGGATATAAACAACCAGTCCCCCTGACGACTAATACCATTGTTGAATCCGAAATCAAGCATTTTAATTATTCACTTTTATCGCTTGCACAGTTTGTTCCTTTTGCAAAATTAAAAAAGAACAGTCGCATGAAATCGAGAAGAGGACCAAGAGAAGAAAAATTGAATAAACATTCTTATTTTGGTCATCGAATATTGTTTTCTATTCAAAATTACGTGAATTTTGATAAAATAAACGAAACTTTCGTAAAATGTTGAGGCTATAAGCGAACCGTCTCCCTGACAACTAATTCCATTGTTGAATCCGAGCTCATAAATATTGATATTTTCCCTGTTGATAATCAACGGGCACTTCAGCTGGTGTGATATAAAAACTCAAATTGTTGTTGAACGTTAGGATTCAAATACAAGAGCCTAATGGCTTAAATAGAGGAATTATTCCCTTAATTGTTTAAATTTTACCAAGTGATTCAATAAAAGTATCCCTTACTCTATTTCATAAACTTTTACCTTAATCTTTCTACCAAATGTTTTCTTGATAAATATATTTCGTTCATAAATTCACAGTTGCTGGCGATTTTTTGTGGAAATACATATGAGAATGAGAATAGTTGTACTTTTTCCACAATATATTTATTGATATCGTATCGTTGATATCGTAGTGCAAGTACAGCAAAACAGGCGAAGCTTTACCGTAAGCTCCTTATCTTTCCGCCAGTCGTTTTTGCATATATTATGCTCAACGGGTTTAGCATAGGCACTTGATGATGGCGATCATTCGCCGACACTAGTCGTGAGTTTTTGTTTGTTTTTGATAATAAATATATTGTGGAAAAAGTACAATTATTCTCATTCTCAGGGTTAGATGTAAGAAGAGACTTGTTAGTCTCAATCTCGCCCTGAATTAAGTCCTTTATTATTATTATTATTCTCTTTATTATATTTTGTTCATTAAGTATTTGTTTCCCAAATAACTGCAACTAAAAATGATGAATTCCAATCATTGCAGTCGGAATTGGAAATCGCACCTTTGAGAATTAACGGGAATCGTATTGACATCGATAAAAAATGTTGTATCGTCCCATAACTAGAGAGCTAGAAGTCAAAGTAAATTTATATAGTTTTTTGGAACATGTCGCATTGTTTAATATTTCAAAGATGAACTTAATTACGGCAAGGAAATCAGCGCTTAATTCCTGAGAAACTACTCTTTCTTAAAAATAAATTCAAGTGCAGATGCTTTCATTTGCTAAACGCGTATTTCCTTTCAGACAGAATGAAAAGAATTATCATCAAGATGGTCCGTAAGAATTTGAGGATCCAGAAACGCTTTCGTCAAACTTGTTAGACTGAGAGCTCGCTGTTAGTTTCACATTTTACACAATAGCAAGGTCCCTACAGAGGGCAAAGCATGGTCATCATTTCAGGGGGAAAATAGTGTTATCATTAGAGACATATGTGTGGTTAACAGTATAAAAACACTGAATTCGAGTCTAGTGAAGTTTACAAGTTGATAGCGGTGGAAAATAGAATGTAAAAGTTTACAAGGAAATAGAAAAGGAAAGTTCTGAATCACTTAATATATTTTCTATCATGAGGGTTGGTTTTCTTCCTTCTATCAAGGTGATCAAGGTAGGATATATTGAACTCTTCACTTCGAATAAATCAACATAAATTCTGCGCAAGCACGTAAATAAGAGCCAGAGGGAACAAATATTTATTATGAATGGAAAGAATGAAAAATACAGACACGGAAAATTTTTCGTAAACACCGCAAGAAAACCGTAATTGCAAAGATAAATTTCTCATTTGCTTTGTTCTGCGAGTGGCATATGGTTTATGACTTAAATTATACCAAACAGACATGTATTCCCGAAACCGTTAATCTTCTTCATCATTATTCGATACAACAATAATTATTTCCACAAAAATCCGAGAGTTCGAATTCACACGAGCACTTTCCCTCTCTTTCCGAAGTCTTTCCGCGTAAACACCTCTTCTTCCGCTTAAACTTCAGTAGTTGTTATTCCAGTTAAAAACTAAGAAACGATTCAGGGAAGTGGAAAGTTACTTTTGGTCGTGTTTGAAGTATTAAGGAAGCTAATAGCAGTTAGGGTGTGATAACATTATCGGTGACCCCCCGTCACGCGCAATTGGCGGCATGCGGGGTTTGAATGTAAATGTAGACATTGTAGTTTTCAATGAATTAAGAACACCCGTAGTGTTATTGTTGAAACGCAATCGGGGAATGAGCTATAAATTGATATAATATTATGGCATCACCCATGTAATAACCCAGCGTTTCCGGAATGAAGCTCCGCGGAAGGCGTGTCAACATACAAAGTAGTCCAAACTATAACGAGTGTTTCGATAATTATTACGGAAATTGATTTCTCGTATGATATTCAATGCAGCCAAAGTTGAAATAAGTTCAACATTACTTCGATTGGATAAAGGAAAGGAAGGTAACTTAGTAGGTTGTAAAACCTACGAAAATCCCAAAGGAATAACAAGTGTGAAAAATAGCGACACGACTGGGACTGGGACTGGGACTCGAACCCAGGTCTCCCACTTTCCGGGCAGGTATTCTAACCACTGAACTACCGTCTTAACCTATTAACTCCCTGGAGTCTATTATGGTTATGCATCTACCGACACCACAGAAAAATCTAGATGTTCCCTCGATATCTTATAATCTATACATAGATTATTTATCTACTCTATCCACTACATGTAGTGTTACGTCGGATAAACAGTTCACCGATGCGCGGTCAAAAAGTTCTTCCAAAATATAAGCACATTTTTCTGATAAAGAAGAAGCATCCAAAATAATTTATAGATACCTACCTATGTTGCGTTTCTTCCTTTCACCCGCCTTGCCACTTTCGTCGCTGATATGGAGTCAAAAAGGAATCGAAGAGCTCTTTGTGAAGGTTGGGAAGCTAATGTTTCTTCGCACTCAGCTGTTCGGCCTTCTAATTCTTCAAACCATTACATGGTGTGTTTTCACCTAAAAGGTTACGGAATCAAGATCCGATGGTAGAAGGATGCTGTAACTGAAACGATGAGATCTCGTCGAAAAATAGCTCCAGCTTCAGTCTGACTCACAACGCTGTTAGTAATCAAAGCGCCCAAGGTCAACATACCATCAATACCATCTGTCTCCACCGTCTCTATCAGCAGCGCAACTTCATTCATAGCTCCAGACTATTGCATAGACCATTTTTCTGAATAGTTGCATTTCTATAGAAGATGTGAATATTGTTATCCGAATATGTGTGAGATTATGAAGATATTGATAAAAATGTTACGTCGGATACGGCTT
Source organism: Ladona fulva (assembly GCA_000376725.2). Taxonomy (NCBI): domain Eukaryota; kingdom Metazoa; phylum Arthropoda; class Insecta; order Odonata; family Libellulidae; genus Ladona; species Ladona fulva. The sequence continues at coordinate 15,040 of KZ308190.1, forward strand.
AAAGTAACGCCTTGAGATACTTAAGTAGTAATTTACGTTTACACTGTTAACTTGCGAACCGCTTGACCTATGGCAGGAGTGAAAACAACGAACTCCCTATTACAATATGATTTGTGTACCTCATAATATATGGAAAAAGAGACAGACAATATACATCTGTTGTCGCTATAAGCCCGCTAAATTTCTTTCACGTCCGGCCTTGAAAATTGCGTTCTCTGATGTATCATGATGTTGCGAAATTCATCCGTTAAATCACCACTTCAAAATAGTACATATTATTTCAATATATATTGTGTAACTTCATATCGTCCACTGATTAATTTAAACTTGTTTTTCTTTCTATTAATTCATTTTATTAGAAATCCATCATTCCAAATATGTATTAAACAATGAGTTAATTTATTTTGAAAATAACTTTATTTCGATCATAATATTAGCGATTAAATTATTAAATTTGTATTTAACATTTATTTAACATCTATTTTTAACCTGTATTAACTTCAGGTTTGCAATGTAACTCGAAGAATGTTTCTTAATGAATTTAGCGAGGTCTTTCTGAAAGGAATAAGGAGCATGATATTGTTGAGGTAAAGCTTATACCTCCTTAAGAAAATCGGATAAAATGTGGAGATTTGATGACCAATTGCTCTTTCGGAACGCTTATGAGTAGAAACCTTCAAATGGATTACTTTTTGTAAACCTAAGACTATTTTGCAGAACATATATGTTCTGCACAATATATTACCTATAGGTAATATATTTTGCTAAATTAATATTTTTCATTACAAAATTAATTTCCCCCTATAAGTTATAAGCTCAATAGGCTTTTTAGTAATTAGAATGCCTTCTTTGCGAGTGATGAATACGTTCCTTCATCGTTACGTTTTATACTCAAAGAAAATCGACTAAAGACATATTCCATTCACGCATAATTCGCATCTTGTATTTAAACTTTTTCTGTGTCCTTTAAAAGATAAATATCATCTCTTTTGAATCCCTGTAACGCCTTGAGAAGTTACTCAGTGAGTCTGAATGAGTAAAAATCATATGAGAGTCATTACATTCATATTATTAATCTTTGATCGGTTTTGAAGGATTCCATTCAGTCTTCAGTTTTCCCGCTGGTATGCTTCGTATGACGGTCGTAATTTTTTTGCGATATCTAGTTTTCGCAGGAAAGATTAGAGGTGTTGGAAACGTGGTGCACGTGTGAAGTGCATTGTGTGTTAGAGGTTTAATTGCCTTATAAGTTTTTCATTCTTTAAGGATATGGCAAGAAATCATGAAAAGAATTATGGACAGCTTAATCGATTATGGCTTCAACAAGAATATGAAAGTTCGTCGAATCTTTTTCTATATGTTCAGGTAGCGTTGTACTTTTCAGCGTTACTTCACGACTTTTTTCTTGATCTATTTTAGAGACAAAGAAACCTGCAAGACCGAGATTGTCCTCATTGAATACCGTGGCAGAAATATGGAAATGGATTCCTTCTATAAAAGAAGATATTGAATTTTGCTTGACGGTTAGTTCTGTCGTTATTTTGAGGTAGTCTTGTATTTTATCGGGTTCTTAAATATATTAATTCTGGTATATCTTAATAATGTGCATCACACATAGTTGTCAACGAGGAAGTTTTTCATTTACTATTTACATTGTTAACCAGAGCAACATACATAACGACAGTGATATGAGAAATGTTATCATTAGTAGATTATATCTTCTAACACACTCCCGTAATGATAAAATTTTTCTTCTAACAATAAGGAATATATTTTGATGATTTAAACATAAAAATAAGAAGTATAAGAGAATAGTTGAATTGGAATATTGGTTGTTCCATAAATGATGTTTCAATTTCTGGAAAGAGAAAAAATGTAGTTAGTATTTTCTTATCATCATGAACATGTCCCTTATTTTAGGAAATTCAGTCAGTTCCAAGTGGTTTAGTCAGTATGCCAGCCAACTGGTTGTTTGAGGGGCAGTATTTCAAGTCGAGTAATCCTTAGTAGAGTTTAGATATGAAGTGATATATCACAGCAATGTGTTTTGTTCTCTTGTTTAGCTGTCCAGACTTGATAAGTTTAATCTCACTTTGGTTGTCCATTTTCAAGATAACACTTTGTTCTTTCATCTGGAGGACAGTTTCAGCATCTTCTCCAATCAATTCGGAAAATAAACTCTTAAGAAACATTACTTCCTTTGCACACTGCAGCGGATATGTATCTTGCTTCAGCTGTTGATGTGGCAACCATTTGCTGCTTCCTTGAACTCCACGCTATTGGTGCTTCATTGTACTCAAAATTAGAGTGAATTTTATCTTCTGAGTCTTGTCTTCCTGAATTCATTGGTGTTTTCATGATTTTGCAGTTCTCCATGTTGTACCTTGCCAGTATTTTTCTTGCATAATTCTCTTGGTGTAGAAATAGTCCTCCTTCTGTCTTCTCAAACTTTATTCCTAAGTTTGTATCTGGATCTTCATTAGTTCTCATTTCAAATTCTCTTTGGAGTTTATTCATCAGCCTTTTGATTCTTTCGAGGTTCTGTCCTATTATGAGTCCATCATCAGCATGTATAGCTAGGAACATTTCACTTTAAGTATCTTTAAAAATGCATTGATCAGTCTTAAGTTGAATCATATTTTGTTCTTTAAGAAAATTGGTCAGCCTTGGATTCCATTTCAGTTGTGACTGTCTTAAACCATAGATTGCTTTTGTCTAAATAACCTGGAGTAAATGGCTTTAAGAAATTTCATTCATAATCTTGCTTCTTACTAACCTGGTGGATAGTTCTTGGGTTTCCTCGTATCTAGATATGCGAGGACTGCAAGTGCAACGACGATTATCAATGCAGCAACCAGCCACATTTTCTGAAAAGGAGAAAAAATTTTTAACATTTTTACCCTATTCAGCACGTTTATTTTCCTTCTCCTAAGAGGTTTACTGTACGACTAACAGCTCTGAACAAAAATTTACGACTTCCGAAAATTCGACAAAAAAATATAATCTCATAAAAAAGTAACTAAAGACCAATAACAAAAAAGTACGATGTAAATTATTGTCATAGATTGCTTTTGTCAAAATAACCACTTCACTTTGATCTTCAAATCCTTCAGGCAACTTCATGAAAGTAGGCTTATCAAGTTTGCCATACAGAAAAGCTGTTTTTACATCAAATGTATGTATGTGATAGTTCTTTTCTGCTGCAATTGCAAAGAGCAAACAAAGAGAATTTGTATTCACTACTGGACTAAAGTTTTCTTGAAAATCTATATCATTTGACTGCTCAAATCCTTTTGCAACTAGATGAGCTTTGTAGTGTCCATCATCTTTCTTTTTTAGAAGCCATCTACTTGATATAATTTCTTTTCCTTTTGCATCTTCTTTCCTTATTGTTTTCCATGTATTGTTCTTCATGAGACTTCTTTTTTCATCTTCCATTGGCTTTTTCCACTCTTCTTTGACTGGTTTATTGATACATTGGGAGTTTCTGTTTTTTTCAGTAGTTGTCTGTCTCTCAGATTTCTTCTTACTTGTGTTGAGATTATACAGCGATGTGTGAATAAAACACAGGATACAGAAAACACGTTGTGACTCTTTAATGATCATGCAGGAACTGAATACATATACAAGGGTAAAAGTGGAAGTAGTGCAGAAAACAAAAGAACAACGAAATGGCGTACATACACATTTACATTATTAGATGACAACAACATATCCTAATAATCAACAACTTGCTGTTCTTGTTGTTTTCCTTGGTTTTCTTCTGTTTCTCCATCTTCATGATTTTCTTGTCCTTCACTTTCGTTGCTTTGTTCATCCTCTTCATTTTCTCCTGTCCTTCCACTTTCAGAAATGGTTCTCTTGACATCTCTTCTTGAAACTTCTTAGTAAATGTGACATCTCTTGATACATAAACCCTTCTGCTATATGGATTTCAAATTCTATATCCTTGTACTGAATAACCTATGCGTATTCCCTTTTAACTTCTAGGATAAAGTTTTCTTAGGTTTCCAAGATTTTTGGTATACACGATTTGTCCAAATTCTTCCAGTCCTGATAGATTTGGTCTTCTTCCATTCCACATCTCATATGGTGTTGTATTAACAGACTTGGTAGCACTTCTGTTTAACAGATATACTGCAGTAAGTGCTGCAAACCCCCAAAATTTGTTATCCAGCTTGGATCCATGCAACATCGATCGAACCTTGTTCATAAGGGTTAGATTCATACGTTCTGTTTTGCCATTCTGTTGAGCAGTGTCTCTTATTATGTATTCAATCACAATACCCCTTGCTTGCACCAAAGCTTGAATTCATTGCTTCTGAATTCTCCATTGTCACACCTTATTCTTTCAGTTTTAAGGTTGAAATGGGCTTCTGCTTCATGGATGTATCCTTTGAGGTATTCTTTTGTTTCATCCTTTGTGTGAAGCAAATATATTTTCAGAAAATGAGTATAATCATCCAGTACAGTTAAAAAGTATCCTTCTTTGTCGTTTGTTTCTGGGGTTATTTTTCCACAGACATCTGTGTGCAGGATCTCCAGAGGTCTAGTGGCTCTAGTCCTTTCTTGTGAAAATGGATTTCTGGTTTTCTTGCTTATGATACAAGATTCGCATATTTCTTCTTTGCCTTTGTATCTCTTGATATCTTTGTATATCTTCCATCACACAAATCAGGTATTTTTCTTAGATCATTGAAATTGATATGACCCATCTTTTTGTGCCAGTTAATGATGCTTTCTCTTTGCGTTAGCATTGCTTCATAACATTTCTGATTCTTCATATCAATCTCCCAGAGTCCTTGTTTTGTTTTCTTTCCTTCCATCACTATTTCACCTGCTACAATGGCTATCTTGCCATAATGGACTACTTTTACTGTTTCATCGTCAAAGATAGCAATACCATTGTTTTCAGTTACTGCATTTATAGACAGTAGATTCCTGCTCAAACCAGGTAACTGTAGGACATTGGTGAGAGTAACTTCTTTGGATTCCACTTTTCCAGAGAGATTTGAAGTAAGGTTTTGTCCCTTTTTGGCTACTCCTATTTTTATTTCTTCTATTTCCTTGGAATCAGTCAAGATATATTCATCTTTGACAAAATGTCCTGTTGGACCTGTATCTGCCACAAATGTGTAATCAGGTTCTGATCTGAAATTTGCACATGTCCTTTCATTTTCTGTCAGATAGGTTAAGTATGCCACCTTTCTGTTTTTGTCCTTTTGGCTTTCTCTATATCTGTTTTCATGTTCATATTTCCATCTACATTTGTCCTGAGGATGATTAACTTTCTTGCAGAATTTGCATGTTGGGAACGTTTTTCCTTGCCAGCATTCTTCTACATTGTGTCCATCTTTGTCACACTTCTTGCAATGCTTAAATGGTTGTTCATTTTTCTGTATATCTTTATATTCTTTTTGCTCTTGATGTGGTCTTTGCTGTTTATTGTTTTTGGGATTTGATCTGCATTCAAACTTGCGATGTCCCTGTTTACCACAGTGGTTGCATATACCTTTGAACTTGAATGCTTTGAATGCAACTTTGACGTCTTGACTTTGAGAGTTGTTTTTCAGCTTCTCCTCTTCTTTGAGTAATCTTGCTCGTAAATTCTAAAGTGTTTTCTTATCTTCAGCCGTCGAATCCCAGGCACTTCCAAAATATTTAAATTGATCAGGCAAGATCATCAACATCTTTGTCATTAGCATTATATCATCTACAGTATGTTTTAGGTTTTTCATTCTGAACGCGAGTGTTTGTAATGCTGCAATATTGGTCATAACATCGACCAACTTGTATTCGTATTTGATAAATTCTGCGATTAGTTGACTCTTTGTTTCCTCCGCATCTCTCTTGTAGACATTGGATAGTTTTTCAAACATATGCTTTGCAGTTTCTGAAGTTAAAACGTGAGATTTCACTGCTGGATCTATTGTTCTTAGGATGATTATCTTGGCATTAGCGTCCTTAGTGATCCATTCCCTCTTCTTTTTCTCGTCCTAGCTGCACTGTTCCAGAGTACTTGTTCCATCTATCACGCTCATCAGCTGTTTTGCTACAAGCAAAATCCTTATCTCAAATTCCCAAAGCAGATATATAGCAGTGTCGATAAGTTTTGGCACAGATTCCAGTTCTTCTTTTGATGTCATTGTTGCTCGCTACGGCATGCTCAGATTTTTTTTGGTAGGATTAAGCTAGAATTCCTATCTCAAACTCTATTCTTCTTTCATTTAATTTATGGAACTTATTTCATGAAATGCACAAAATAGAATTTCGTAGTTCAGTTTGAATGAGAAAATGATTAACGTAAAAATAATTATGCGAATTATCTACAAATAACCCCAAGGAAGAATGGAGAAAACTCTGACGGGACCGGGAACTTTTCAACCTGGACCGTCAGACTTTTTTCAAGTCCATTCTTCCTTGGGATTTTTCCTGGGTGCGCACCATCTTGCGCAAAGTCACCCATACCAGTTTCCTGTGTCTACAAATATCATTTAAAAGATCTTTTTCATTTCAGCAATGTCAGGTTCCATGTTATACTGACAGGAAAGTCACAGAGTATCATGAAAAGCTCATAGCACTGGAAGCTGAGTATAAGAGATTTCTTAGAAAAGCAAAGTCCCTAGATTCTGGAGCTAGCATTACTGTTGGCATGAGAAGGCCTTATGCACGAAGGAGAAAAGAGAAAATATGTGAGTAATTATATGGAACATTATTATTATTTATTTGAAAATTCAGCTTTAACAACTAACTTTTAACTTTAAGGAATCTTTTGTTAAGAAACTGAGCTAATTAATATTTTATTTTGTTTACAGGCAGTGCACCCATACCTAAAATCATACCACTACCTGCGTTAGATGAGCCTGGGAATGAAATTAATGAGGATGACAGTGTAAAAGTTTCTGAGGAATTTATAAATTCAGATTTGCCCTTGGAGTTTGAAAAGAAATCTTTGGATAATGAGAAAAATGACTCAAAAATGGATGGCAATCAATCTCAGGTGAAATCCAATGTTTTGGGACTCTGCTATAGTTCTTCAGATGATGAAACTTGAAAACATTGGGAGGTTATTGCAACTAATCATCTGCATGTGGACCATTTCTTATAAAGGAAGTCTGCCTTTGAGAAATAATTACTTCAGCAAAAATTGAAATTAATTGCTCTTACTATGAAACCATGAGAAAATGTTTAGAGATTTAACTCAAGCAGGAAACTTTTGATTAATATGTTCAGTTGTTGGTATAAAATGAACTTTGGGATCTTTGCTCATTGCAACTTGTTGATATATTGAATATAGTCAATGACATCAGGTCATCATGTGTGAATTGTATTTTTGATTTCGACCTTTCCACCAATGTTGGAAACACATGATACTGTCAGAAAATGAAAACGACTTTGGGGAGAAGATATCTGCTGATCTGATGCTATGTCAACTTTACTGAAAACAAGCCATGACTTTGTTTTCTCACATATGCAGCATTCACTTTAATTGAAACTTCAAAAATCCTTAATATTAGGCCTTCACAAACTCATACACAAAATATCCTCCAGGTAAACATCAAATCTCATACACAATTGTATCATCGTAATGAACTCTCTTTCCATTGATGTATGTTATCTCCCAAAGATTATTTCTAATAGCCCTCATACAATGCTTCTCTTCTTGGTGTTACTCCCTTAAACTCAACAATATTCCATCTTTTGGCTCTTTTGTTCACTTCATTCTAAAGGTATCTTTATACATTTTGTATTTAACCTATATTGGTTTTTCCCATGTGGCTTGAACAATGTATCGCATTTTCCGATATTGACCTTACCTTCTTGTTACCTCAGTCTCTCAGTCTCATTTGCAGTATTCACAGGCTCCCAGAAAGCTAAGCGGGGCACTTGTGTGTATATAGATGATATAAAAATTACTGTTCTGATAAATGAAACAGAAAACATTATCATGGTATGCAACTTTCTGTCATAACCTGACTGAGTGACATAAATGACTTGACTTTCTGGCAGTTCCATAAGCCTCACTCCTCATTATGTCCAACATCAACACTAATGATCATCTTTGCCAGAGATCACCAAATCTCATTTTACTTTTTATTTTGTAGGCAGGCCTCTTCCATGCCACCCTTTCTTTAGCCAGCTGGATGACTATAATTACATAAATATAGTTGTCTCCTCCCGCTCACCACCCAACGCCTTAGGCTCGGTGTCGGGTGTGACTTCCCGCTTCCTCCTCCTCATAACATGCAATCCGATGGAGAGGTGCAGGGGCGAAGTGCTCACCCCTGATGGAAATAGTTAGCTAGTGGTTTTTTTTTTCTTTTTCTTTATAAGATAAAATTCTTTTATTCAAAAAGTCTTTTTACATGGGGGCTCGGGGCCGAAGAGGGCGCGAACGACCCGGGGGTCACGGCGGCGAAGAGGCTCGGGTGGGACAGAGAGATACGGTTCCTATGGGGAGTCCAGACAGTGGAGGAACCATGGCAGCGTCGTTCCTGGGGTTGTAAGATCCCACTCCCGCTTTGGAGTCGCCTTCAGTGGGCTCACAACTGGGGGTGGTGTTGTGGACAGCTCCTCTAGCAGCTTCTCCACCCAGATGGCCTGCAGTTGCCTTTGGCAGCCATGGCGTTGTCGATGCTGGGGCATCCGGTGCGGCTCGGAGTTTTCACTCAATCCCTACACTCGTACACCCTGGAGGGCTCTTTGAGCGGCCTGTGGAGTTATGCACTCGTACGCAGGTGCTCGTGGGCTGGGTCGCCGTTGCCGGTTCTCTTTGCTCAATCGGAGCTCAGCTTCCCAAAGTAGGGGTTTTTCTTGGGGCCTGCACAAGGTCGGAGTTTTCCAATCAAACCTCTTGTGCCTCCCAACCCTGTCTTTCTCTGTCACCTTGGGCAGCATCCTTTATACCGCACCCCGTAGGTGCGGCAGCCAACCAGGGCTGGCATCCCTTAGGCGGGGGCAGGAAAAAGGTCCTCTTACACTGAGCTTGGGCAGGGGGGGAGAAAGGGGGAGGAATAGGACACACGTGGACAGGACACGACCTTTTCCGTCAAAAAATCGTCTTATACGCTTAGTGCGTATCATAGTAAATACAACATATAAATCCATACACAGTGTATTGTTCATTAACATGAAAATAAATAAAATATCTAGAATAGATATTAGAATAGAAAATATCTATCATTCAGGTCCCAAACATTTGTCACATGTTCAACAATTAGCCTAACCAAGGATATATACACCCTTTCCCCGACTCCCTTTCCACTTCGTTATAGGTTCTTCATTACAAAGTAGAGCTTTCGATATGCTTTTGCGGTTTAAAGAAAACTTCTTGAGTGTTATTTGGTGGAACTTCATTCTCAAAACACTTATAATTGCAAAAGAAACTTGTACAAATTCCACATTCTTTATATTGTGGAATTTGTACAAGTTTCTTTTGCAATTATAAGTGTCTTGATTTTGCGGTAATATTTTTGATGTGACTCCCCCGTTACTTCTTCCACAGCAATTTATTCAGGAACTACTGGTTTTGGCTACATAGCCATCATTAGGTTCACAGAACACTAAATAGGCAAACAGGCAAATGCAAAAGACATGGGAATGCAAAGTAACACAACCAATCAGGTTGTGCAGAAAACAGCAAAATGATAAACAAGTGCTGCTCTCTTTTAGTTATACTTATTGTAGCACACAGAGGGGGAAATTAAAAAAAACTTATATGTGCTGGACCTATTATGTTTGTTTCACACATCCAAATAACAAAACTCACTACATAAATTCTTGCTTAAGGTACTCCTGAGCACAAATGGATACTTAAGGGAATGGCTGTTCTCAGGATCTCAATGAAGTGGCTGGAATTCTTCATGTAAGAGGGGGTAAGACAGACAGGAGGCTGAAGTGTGCCACATATTACATTGGTCTGCCTTTATTGTGGACATTCAGGCTTTGAGGGGTCATCCTTGTGAATTTTCAGAATCCATAAAGGTATGGATGTCTGGATCCCAACAGTGTTTTTTTTTCTCTTCCACAGATATGGAGGACTACTCCATTAAGTCTTTTATGATTCTCTGTCTTTTATGATTCTCTTTACTTTTGCAGAAGGGTCTTTGTTGACAGCCCTTTATGTCGACTATGTGAGAAGAGATGTAATTTTTCTTGTCTTCTTTGTATGTAGGTACAGTCACATTCCCTTTGTCAGCTGGTATTTGCCTATAGTTCTTAACAAGGCTTAAAATTGTATGGATGTAGTTTTGCTTTCCATAGAATTTGGGAAACTTCAATTCAGATCTCCTCTGCAATTTCTTCAGGGGGGCTGCATACTACTCCTTCTACACTTTTAATAATTAACTTTGATTAAATTTTGCCAGGTGCAACTGCAAAATTCAATGCTTTAGAATTTATTTCACAGGTTCACTAATGATAGTATTTGACAGGTTAACAAACATCCTCTGCTATTCTTTAGGAGTTAAAAGTTAGTTTTGAATGTCTGTCAACATTTTTGGTCTATGCTCCTTTTACTTTATCAAATGTTAGAATGGATAAATACAGTTGATTCCGTCTTTGGTGCTCCAATAAGCTGGGGTCATCACAATGCTCAGATCCTCCAAGATGGAGGCAAAGCAATTCCTTCAAACAGTATGACAATGGGCACCCAAGGTAACACACTTTTTCCCTAAGGAGGACCTTAGCAGCCATCGATGATGATCTGGGAGCACGCCCTCAGGGAAACCACAATTCAGGCAATCTAAGTAACAATAACTCCCCTCTCAGTCTCATCCTTATATGCCAAACCAGCCTAATGGTGGCTGATCTGGCATACAAGGAATCATAGGATGGTCCAAGAAGGACAATCAGCTGGGTTGTGGTGGGGACGTACTCCCAGTATACTTGGAGTGCTGAATTCTTTATTAAAACAAGGTACAGTGCTTTATAATGATCATACATAAAAAGGGACCCACGTCCTTTGCGTAAGATATGAACAACAGAAAGATTATCAGAATACCCTATAAGGTGAATTGGTATGATAACACTGGTTGGCACTGCCACTGCTACTGCTAGCGCCGCTCTCCCTTTGGCCTCATAGATGGGGACTTCGTCTGCAAATGGAATGATTTCTTCCATTTGTAATTGTGGGCAGACGAAGGGCATCTGCCAAGATGTGGTGTCGGCATACACTTGTGTCACTGTGGAGGGAGATCACAGGGATCTTCCCTCCATAAGGTGTTTAGCCAGTCTATGTCCTGTTTAAAAATATCTGAAACTAGAAACCAGGGGAGTCCGAGTAGGTAACATATCCATGACACATATCCCATGGCCTTGGGGAGATCCTTCTGTCGTAGGCACAGGATGACGTGTATGAGATGATGTAGCTTGACCAAAGATCCAGTTGTTAACTGCACTGTTAGGTTCCTGGTGTCGATGTCGGCTCTGGGGTAACTTATCGTCTTGGTTGGGATCATGATCAATATCTCTCTATTTATTGTAATACCTATATCCCGCTCTAGGAATTTCACTATTTGGAGCATTCTTGATGGTGACTTGGTGCCTACGAGCAGCCAATCGTCCAGATATGGGATGAGCGTAACTTTAAACTTCTGTTGGACTTCCACTGCGACCGCTCTGGCGTACCTCTTTATTATGGCGGGTGGCAGTGTATGTCCTATAGGAAGGTGTTGCATTTCATAACTTTTCCCATTCAAATGAATGCCATAAAATTGATTACAGTCCTGGCATATTTGAAGCTGATGAAATGCATCCTTAAGGTCTAACTTAGATAGCCAGGCGATAGGGAGAATTATCTTCAGCGCTTCTGTGGTGGTTTTTAATAAGGCCTCCCAAGGGCTTAACTAGGGCTTTAGCATGAAAGGCACATCTGGGGTTTCCTTCTTTCAGGACACCTTGTTTCACTAGGCACTGCACTATTTAAGTATGATACACTAGTGGTGCACTGGGTGGTTTGGGGAGTTAAGCTCTCCTGAAAGCTAAGTCGAAGACAGATGAAGAATCGAATGGGAAGGGCAGTACTGGAGGGAGCACTGATGTTTCACATGCGGTGGAGGGAGTTGTTACTGTGCGACCTACCTGGTCTAGGGTGAATAATTCCTCAAGTCTGCTAGGGAATATGTCGTCCTCGTTGTCCAGGGCGTTGCTTCTTGCCTCAGTTACAATGGAAGATCCTTGATAATCTGGGAGACTGACAACGTCATCAGGTTCTCTGGACTGCATCAAATTCAGAAACTCTTGGAACTGGTGCTCCAGTAGTTCAGGGCTGCATGCAGGATCATAATCAATGAGGAAGTCAGCGGTGGCTACGGCCTCCTCTTTGGGTACCTTGAGTGTTGCCGCTTCGTCGACTGTGTGACAAATAGACTGCACCTCCAGGCTGCTGCCAAAGGGGCTGCTGATAGTCGGAGACCTGCGAGATCCATATGGTTTTTCAGGCAGCTATCAGTTCACTGGGAACATGTAGGACATTGTCCCCCAATGCAGTGGCCAACTGGGAGGCGATGTCCCATCCGTGGTGTCCCACCATGGCCAAGATTCGCATTCTGGTGTATATTACTTGTTTAATTTTTAATGGTAGCTGCATCCACTCAGTTGCCATTTCTAAGAGTGCAGTGTTCTCATGCCGGTCTTGGCATTAATTTCTGCTGATTCATGAATCCATGGAGCAGGTAGGTCAGTTGTAATGACTCTTGGTCAGTTGGTAGCAGGTCCAGGTTCAATTCAAGCGTTAGGTCCCCCCATGTATGCTCTCTGGTTGCTGTGGATGTTGTGGCTAATGGTTCGATCAGCTGAGGTATTGGTGGCATGGGGTCTTCTGGTTCAGAGATCTTTTGTGAAAGTGTATTAACTGTCTGAGTTAAGAGTGCTATTTGTTGCTACAAACTCTGCAGGCTCTCTTCGGGAAAGAGATTCAAGCTGGCGGGGCTCCCTTGTGCTCTGGCCATTGATGTAGGTGCTTGGCATACTGGCGAGCAAGTCGGAGAGGTGCTGCGTGCTTTGTTGGATGGCCCGGTCTGGTGCACAGATGATGGATTAGACATGATTACTGAATGCAAACTTGGATGATCTGGGAGCACACCCCCAGGGAAACCACAATTCAGCCGATCTGAGTTACAATTTTTGGTCTATGCTCCTTTTACTTTATCAAAGGTTAGGATGGATGAATTACAGTTGATTCTGTCTTAGGTCCTCCTTGGTCCCTTCGTTTGATTGTCACTTGCACTTCACTTAGGACCTCAGCTGTCGAGGCACCTTATAAAATTAATACTACTCTGTCTTAGGTGTTCCATTAAGTTGGGGTTATCACGAAGCTTTGATCCTCCAAGAGAGAGGCAAAGCAATTCCTTCAAACAGTATGTCAATGGGCACCCAGTGTAACACACTTTTTCCCTAAGGATGTCCTTAATTGCATGCTGGAGAATTCTCTTTGCTCCACTGGACTTGATGTTGTGGTTAGTGTACATGAAAGAAGGTGGAATGCCGGAGTCTCAGCAACATTCTAGGAATGCCAGTAAAGATAGCAATCTGTGCTTGATCTTTTGGAGGTTTTCCAATCTCATCTTCCCAGTAATCTCCCTGTTGAGGCAAATGGATTTGGTATGAAGGTTTTTGCTGCACAAAGATTCCGTGACACTTCAATGATTTTCGGAAATACATTGTTTTTTTTTTTTCAATACAAATGATGATACCAACAATGCTGTTGGTATTGTCATTTGTATTGACAGGACAATATATTTTACATAATTATAAAAAAATACTCGTTGTCGTCCAATACTCCTCTGGTCTCCGTTCTTCCAGTCACCTAAGTCTCCCCCCCCCTTCTAACCTCTTCACCGAGCCTCCAATCCCCTTATATTGGGAAGAAGCACCCACTTGACCTTGTGGAAGAAGGATGGTGAAGGTTCATTGTTCACTCTGACCCTCCTTTGGTCGCTGAACTGTAATCATGTCCAATCAGGACCGGTTACAACTGCCCCCCTTCAGACAAAGAAAATTTTTGTAATTAAGTTTAATACGAAAATTTATCAAAAAAGAACATAGGCTACACTTCTCTTTCTTCCACCACTCCTCACACATGGTCTTAGGATAGAAGATTAGACAGTTTGTCCAAAAACAAAAAAAAACAAGATGCCTTTACCAAACAATAAAAAAAACAATCATACCTTGGAGACGTAAGGAATTAGGTCCCAAAAGTTCTAAATACTGTAGGTTCCTCCACCTTCTTCCTCTAACTCACAGGCATTTTGGGCTGCAACCCTCCGAACAACGTGTGGGCCAGCCTAAAAACGTGCGTAGTCCGTTGATTTTCTCCGGGTGTTTATACTCTATGATAGTTCTTATTCTTTCTGGGTTGGCTCTTACAACCCCTATGTCAATAATATGTCCCAAAACAAAAATTATCTCCTTCTGACAAAATTGTGACTTAGACAAGTTCAGTCTTAAGTTCGCCTTTTTTAACTTGTCGAACACCTTATGCAAATGGTATATGTGCTTGTTGAAGAAGTCCAAAAAAATTAAAACATCATCAACATACGTCGTAATTTTGAACAATCACCTCCTATGACTTCATTGACGCAACAAATCAAAACTGCCCCGCTATTTTCAAGACTAAAAGAGACTCTACAAAATACGTAAGTGCACGATTTAAAAAGAAAAGCTGTGTATTTTTGGTCATCATCATACAATTTTGGTTGCCAATACGATGACATAAAATCGGTACTTGAAAACCATTAGGTTCCATTGAATTTCTTGAGAATGTCTCCAATTTGGAGGTGGCAGCCATTCTCCGCCTTCGTCCTTACATTCTGGTCCGTGCCCTTGGTGGCATTTGTCCCTGAGTACTGCCACTCTCTTCTTCCGCTTCCCGTGCGTCTCCTGTCGAATGATTCACGAGTTGTCTGAGTCTGCATTAGATTTATGTTCAGAGGTCTCCCTTCTGACTTCCCAACATCCATTTTTGACTGATCATGCCTTAGTAACATCGTGTTGAGTTTTTCAAAAATCTCGACCATGAAAGCTGAAAGCATGAGGTCAATTATGATCAGTAGACTATCTGGAGGAATATTTCTAATAACCGTTGCAGTGTGAAAGCTCCTAAGGATAATAATAATGATATTTATTGTAAATATTGCATGCAGTTTTCTATTTATACTGAAAAACAACAGGAAATACCAAAAGACGTTCCTTCCAGTGAAGCAGTTGTATTGGAGCTAATGAAACCATACATGCACATGGGCTATAGAGTAGCAATGGACAATTGATATTCCTTCCCTGATTTATTTAAAAAACTGGCAAAAGAAAAAAAACTAATGCGTTGGGTACTGTGCGTGTAAATAGAAAAAACATGCCAAAAGTATTCTAAAAGATGAAGTTGAATGGGAAGACAACAACAATGTCCATTTACTATATACCTATCATAAAGATCTTAAGATGATGGAGACTGGAAAATTATCATTTAAAACAAAAGAAGCGGTCATCAAACAAAAAATTGTGATGGACTACAATGTTCAAATGAATGCAGTAGACTGACATCAGCATTTACCGTCACTCTCGATTATGCACCATTATGCTAAGGGTTACCTCAAGGTTTTCTTATATGTGATGAACATGGTAGTATATAACACATACGTGTTATGTAAGAAAATAAGCGAGAAAATAATACAATTTGTACTGTTGTACAGTTGTATTTTAGGGAGGATCTAGCAGAAAAAAATTTTGGAGGGTGTGAAACAACTGAGTACAGAAGACATGGTTGTCCTACATCTGGTCAGCATCCCATGTGCTTTCAGGCTGCAAACTGGGGACATTTCCCTAACAGAATACCGCTAAACACTAAAGAAAAACCCTTCTAGAAATTGTGAGGTCTGTAAAAGAAAGGGGAAAGAAAGTGAAAATCGATGGGAAATTGAGCAGTGCCATGTTGCTCTTCACCTTCCAAACTGATTCAATATCTATCACACTAAATCTGTGTAAAAGTGATCCTACCATAATTATTTGTTTATTTTTAGAAATACTTAAGTCATTTAACCACTATTTTAATATGTTTTATGCTAGTAAACAACTGTAATTAGAAATAAAAATCAATTTTCCTGTAGAATTGTTACTCAACTGTGCTATACATTGCTTTCAGATTCCAGTCATGATCAAATGACTACAGATCTGAATCTATGTATACAGTATCATCATTAAATTTTCAGAGAATAATGAACGCATAATTTATATTGAAACTATATCATTTAACCCTTAAGAGCACAGTGGATCTATACTTCCCACCCCACTCTACTGAAATCCTTTGGGTTAATTATTTCTATTGTCATGTGTTGTTGTTATGGATCGATATTAATTACATTTTTTCATCTACCTTAATTAAAAAAAAAAATAAGAATTTGTTTGATGCTCGGCGGGTTGCATACAACCACCCTGGTGCAAGTTCCATACTGTCAGCGAGGCTCGCGTTAGCGCTGCCCTCAGGTGGTGCCGACAGCTAACTACAAGGCCATTCACGGCATTTTGGTGGTAATCTGAATTCAAAAATTTTCCGCTTTTAGTTGTATACGTAATCTCTCTCTTCAAACCTTGCGCATCACTGCAAAGCAATTCTCTTTTGAAGTGCTACTATGCTTTTTTTTTCAATTTTGTGATTGAGATTATAAAAAAACATTTTCTGGCAGTTACAATGGCTTCCAACTGTAATGAGAAAAGCTCCTCACCTCACTAAAAAATATTAATATTTTCAAAATATCCAATTTCTCAAGGAAAACTAAAATATCCCGCTTATCCCACCAAGGATTTAACGTAATAAGAGTTGGATGCTGTGAAATGAAACATTATTTCTAATAACCTGATTACTAACGTTTTAATTTACCTAATTTTAATAGCAGCGTTCCTNATTATTATTATTATCAATCAAAGGCTGCGATGTGGAACCTATTCCACGTTGGCAACCGTATACAGAATTAACGTTATTTCTAAATCATAATATATACCCCAAATACATATATACTGTATAGGACACGATAAATACCCCAAAATAACTATAATATACACCTCAAAATAACACATTATATGCAATATTAATACAGTTATGAAATCATAGAGTCAACTTATGTGGGGGGAGTAAGTATTCTGCCTGGTATTCACCCTAGTCAGGAGGAAAACCCCTCTAAAACCAACCGAAGGCAGTTTGTTGTACAATTTCACATACAATTACAATTACAAACATATATGCATTGAATAAGTTGAGAGACTTAGTAATTTTCCACTGATTTTCTATTTGAACGACTGGTTTCGTAAGGAGTTCTTACATCTTCAGGTACAATTGAAATTTTCTCTGTTGTATATATAGAGGGAAGTTTGAGGAGAAGGGCATCAGGGAAAAATCTGGCTTGATAAAGAGAGAAGGGGTGAAGGGTTCATGAACAATTGCTCGTTGACCAGCATTCCATCTTTGGGGAAGTTCCTGATCTCCACTTCCTCCAGGAGGTCAAGTCGGCGGGAATTCTCTTCCTGGTGAAGGCGTCTTGGTTTAAAATCACTTTTATGGTCATTCTGAAGAAGGTGAAGCTCGAGAAAGTGGGCTGCCCTCTCTTCAGGCGGTAATCTCTTTGGTGTTCAGCCGCCCTGACCCGCAGACATCTTCCAGATTTCCTGAGGTACTTAGTGGCACAATTTTTGCATGAGAGTTCGTAGACTCCACTGGTTGATTCTATCACTCTTTTGTCTTTTGAATTCCCTAACATTCTCAGTAGGTTGATATGGGAGCGAAAGGCAGGCCTAAAGTTCTCCGGGAAAGCAGAATTAAAATGGTCTCAATGAGCTACATTAACGAGAATTTAAAATGGTCTCAATTTTAGAAAAAAGAGTATTAAACTTAAGAGCAACTAGAGAATTAAAGATCTGGGAGGTGACTCTCCGTAATAGGGGAGGGGAATGGTGTTTTTCCACAGGCAGAATATAGATGGCATTGTAAATGGTCTGCTAGGCCACCTTTTGCTAAGGTGCCATTCTTAAGTGCCATCCATCGGTTTCAATCAATTCTCACAATAGTGCATCTCTTCCGTCCTCTTTAGGACTCTCCCACAATTCCGACTTAGTGTTGGCATCAGCAGATATAGTTATTTCTTCTCCTCTTAAATTCTTTCTCAATTTTCTGATATAATCAATATATCCTTCAATACGTTCAGAATGTTGGAAATACAAGACTCGTCCCCTGTAACAATTCGTGCCATGAAGTCCTCTCCTTCCTCCGTGTACCGATTGTGGTGCTGCAAAGACAGACCCATTCTGTTCATTTTTTGTTCCTTAGACAATTGGTGGGGCACCCACTGTGCACAAACTTTACGGAACTTCAACTGCTCATGTATAATGTTGTAAGCAGTTCCATGTGAACAGCCTACAGCCCGCGCTACGTCATTTATATACAACATTAACTACATTCTATGATTATTGAGATTAAGACATTTAAATTGAAAGAAATGAAAGCTCCAGCTATTTTTCTAAAAATTTATTGATACCTTCAGCTAACTTGCTGAAGCATTTTACAAAAATAGAGACACTGGAGGCCAATTCCTGGTGGCTCCTCAACTTCTCTTTTTTGGTAGATGCCAAAGACTCTAACGCAGATACCTTCCTCTCCTCCAACTCTGCCTTCCTCTCCTCCAGCCTCAATCTCCTCTCCTCCACATCAACAAAACCAGCCATTAAAGAGTCTCCCTTCCTCTTTCTGGGAGCTGATGGTCCCTAAAAAAGATGATTACAATTTGCTGTATAGAAATTAAAGTTTGAACTACTACAAATTACTCAGAGTGTTGTCAGAGTAATTAGCTGCAGTTCAAGAAATTGAGAGACAGTAGGAATAGAATAGGAAACTTAGGCACAAACATAGAGTTGGTATCTTTCCATATTAAGACTGTGGACATTAAAACTTTCTCGTGACATTTCTTATGGAAATATTCATACAATAATGCAATGAAAAGTTACTTTCATTCTAAGACTAGGAAGTACATACATATATTGAAGTGACACACCCAAGCCACTTTCTGCACTTCTTATATTAAAATCTACATAATATGAATGTTGTATATAACTTTAGTGGAAGTACTAACAGGTGAAACCTCTGGCTCTCCCATCGGAGCCTCCAATTGAATTTCAATTGGAGGCTCTTCGACCATGAATTCCTGGATAATCTGAAATAAGTTTTCAGTATAGACACGGTTAAATTATAATATGCTGTGCAAGCATATACAGTAACCATATATATTTGCAATAATTGATTTCATCTCACAATTTCTGGAGGTAGAAACCCAGCCTCAGGCAATGTTGTATCTCTCTCCACCGATGGCCATAGGAAGGCAATGAGCCTCTCTTCCACATGGCTAAGGTGAATCTGTGAGGGAGGCCCACCTCCAGTACCTTGCAGGTGCTGCTTGGCCTTGACAAACTTCTTCTTGGTTTTACTTCTCCCTATAAACCTAATACTAATAACACATCATATACTGCACTAAGGAACGAACGGAAATCCTCCCTAATTAATTCACACATTGAGAGCCCAACAAGTCCATGCCACGAAAAAATTGCTTTAAATCATCTCTGGTCAAAGTTTACCTTCCTCTGTTCTATAATGATCAACAGTGAAAATTGTTCTATTAAGGTTGATAGTTATACCATATTACATAATAAGTTGTAATATTGATAACGGTGACATTTTCACGTCATTCCATTAATTTTTACTCTTAATAACAGCAATTACGAAGCTGAAGTATCAGCGTATGTACATATTTACATATAAAATGACAACAACACACACATAAAACAAATATATTTTCTAATTTTCATTATCAACTATTGCATTTCAATGCGTTCTATAAAAACTTACAATGTCATCTTTGAAATTAAATGGATTCTACAGCTGAAGGCCCAATGCGCAAACTGAAAATGCCCGCCGTGTTTACTACCAAAATGGAAATGCGAATGTGGCCCAAAGGGAAATTTCGCAACATCGCTCTCGACCGAGTAATTATCGATATAGATGGCCGCTGCTCTAGTCGATCGGCATCTTTAAGTTCTCCAAAATTGACGTAAAACGGATCTCGATCGACTACTAGGGCTCCCATCGATAACTCTGAGGCATCGATCTAGATCAAATCGAGCAAGTTATAAAGTCAGACCCCAGGGTCGACCTCCTGGGCGGATGCCAATGTCTCCATATCTACCCCCTGGTGAATAGCTTCCACGCGGGATAGGGTGTCTGCGACCACGTTCTCTGCTCCCTCCACGTGGCGGATATTTGTGGAGTACTGACCTATGAAATCGAGATAGCGAAATTGCCTGGGAGAGCATTTTTCGGGTTTTTGGCGGAATGCAAAAACCAGAGGTTTATGGTCAGTGAAGATTGCAAAGTCGCGCTCCTCCAACATGTGTCGGAAATGGCGAATGGAGCGGTAGATGGCCAACAGCTCCTGATGATATGCACTGTATTTACTCTCCGTTGGGCTTAACTTCTGAGTAAAGAAACCCAATGGCTGCCATTCTCCGTCCTTCCGCTGCTGCAACGCGGCTCCCAGGCTGCTTCCCGAGGCATCTGTAAAAAGTGCTAAATGGGAAGAAGGATGAGGGTGAGATAATAATGCGGAATTTGAGAGAGACACTTTGCACTCGTGGAATGCTCTTGATGCTTCCGCGGTCCACTCAAGTTTATCATCCCCTTTCACTTTCCCACATAATAAATTGTTCAACGGAGCTTGTAACTCAGCGGCCTTAGGAATGAACCGTCTGTAAAAGTTGATCATCCCAAGGTACCTACGAAGCTGCTTTGCAGCTGCAGGCAAAGGCAAGTCTAAAATTGCACATACCTTTTCGTCTAGAGGTTGAGTGCCGCGCTCCGACACCTTACACCCCAAAAATTCCACCTCGTGGACACCAAACACACTTTGCGGGGTTAACCAAAACTCTGTAGGCACTCAAACGGGAGAAAAGCTACTCCAAATGATGCTGATGTTCCTCTTCGTCGGCTGAAGCCACGAGAATGTCGTCTATGTAAGCGTAGCAAAACGACAACCCATGAAGGACTTCGTCAATGAAACGTTGAAAAGTTTGCGCTGCATTGCGCAGGCCAAATGACATATAAGGGAACTCGAATAGGCCAAATGGAGTGATTATCGCCGTCTTGCACATATCAGCGGGGTGCACAGGGATTTGATTGTAAGCCCTCACGAGGTCTATTTTGGAAAATAATCTCTTACCGGCTAGGTTTTGGGCGAAGTCCTGAATATTCGGCACCGGATACCTGTCGGGAATCGTCCTCGCGTTCAAGTCCTGATAATCTCCGCAGGGACGCCATTTGTCCCCTTTCTTGGGAACGAGGTGAAGGGCTGACGACCAGCTGCTATCGGATCTGCGGGCGGTGCCTAGGCGGACAATTAATTCGAACTCTTTTTTGGCGATTCTCAGCTTGTCCGGCGCCAACCGATGCGGTCTGCACGAAATAGGAGGGCCAGGCGTCGTCCTGATGTAATGCATAGTGGAATGGACCGGATCTTGGTGGGTTCCTGTAGGTCTCGTAATTCCTGGGAAACCCTCGAGAATGCGATGATACATCAAATCGCCGGAGACTGCTCTCTCCTGCACCTCATGGTGACTGGCGGGACCGCCATAGACAGAGCGTTGTAATGCTAACCCTAACCTAACCTAACTTTAGTGCACTTGCATCTTCCTCGCCTCCTGAAACGGCATTTCATATCTGAGGGTAATCTTTCTACCTCAAATACTACTATAACTTATCCTAAACTATTCTGAAATATCTACTATTTTAATGAGCCACTTAGCCCCGTAAGGTTACGGGTTTCCATCTCTGCCAACGTGGAGGCGGGCTCCTACTATCTAGTCATAAGCTCTTTCCTTATAAATAATTCGTTTGCATAGTCCTGAAGTGCTTGGAATTTTTCTTTGTTGTTGATGAGTTCTTCTCTTGTTGCGTTGTTGGAAATTAGGTATTTCTGCCTTATATCCATATATGTTTCACATTCGTAAATTAGGTGATGTACAGTTTCTACGCTTCCGCAATTAAATTCATCATTTTCTGCTAAGTTGAAGTATTTTAATTTTGAATTAATGGGTCCAAGTCCTGTTAGCAAGTATGTAAGAGACATACTTGGATTAAACCATTGTCTTATTGACTTGTTATGTACGAAGTTAGCCTCAGGTATAAATCTCCTAGTTTCCGTTTCTTTTTCTGAATGTGTCCACCTATTTCTCCAGATACTTATTATTTTCTTTTCAACTGTCATTTTTGCCTCTCTTGGATTCCATTCCTCTTTTCTAGGATCAATTTCTTCTCCATATACGTTAATGAATTTTCCTTTACGAATATAGTAATTCACTGCTTGTTGCGTTATCGCTAAATCTAGTGGGATTTTTCCTGCAATGACTTGAAGGGCTTCCGTTGAGACTGTTCTGGGGGCCTTGGTTACCATGTAAAGCATTATTCTTTGAAGGGAATAGATTTTTGCTTGTTGTCCTGTATTCACTAAGTCCTTAAACCATAGGCAAGAACCGTAAGTAGCAATGGTGCGGTGCGACGTTGTGCCAATTTGACAAATGTGCTAATGCACTTTATTGGCGGTGTAGCGGGTGGCATAAAGGTTAAACGGGAAAATGCTGAGGGGCTTGCTGAAGTGCAGGTGAGGATAGTATTAAGGTATTAGGAGGTTGAGAGGGTAATAATATTTTGGTAGGTTACATTGGTTTTGTCAAATTCGGAGGCATCCGTGGTCAGGCAGATATCATTTTATTTTCCTCGATCTTTTATTACGTTTGTAGGGATGAAACTGAAATTTATAAATTACAAGTTTCGGTACCTTGATACGTTTTTTCCTCCTCCAGGTTCTGGGTGTGTAATTCCACATCTTGTTTATTAAGTTAAATTTTTCGAGGTATAAGCACGTTGTTATAGGACATTAATGCTCGACCTCAATCAAACATTAATGAGACCCCAATCAACTCTTGTGATCCGGATTAGCTTGTAGGTGATGTTTGTTATATATAGTCTTAGGTGCTGTGTATGTGTTCGATGTAGTGCTGTCAATTAACGTGCGGTTCCTCACGTCCACCAACAGACCATAATGACTCAAAAAGTCCACACCGATTATGGGTTTACTTACGTCCGCCACCACGAAACGCCACAAGAAATCTCTCCGCATGCCCAAACTAAAACTCAAAGTGAACCAACCGTAAGTGTTTATCACGGATTCGTTCGCAGCAGAAAGTTGGTAATCAGTCCTCACACGCCTACCAGCCACATATTCCCTAGGATACACGCACAAATAAGCCCCAGTATCTATCAGGAACTGAATCTTGCTGGAGGCACGGGAACGAGCTGCAGTCGGCGGCCGCATCTACCGACTGGCTCCGTCGTTTTCCGGTACTGGTAGCCAGCATCCAGATATGGTAAGTGCACCATCATTTACTTGTGATGGATTTCAGAAGAAAATGTTATACTCCATGAGAATAATTCATTTCCTTGCCTAAATAAATCTCAAGCATTTCCGTTATAGTCCAATTTTGTAAACATTTCTGTATGAGTTACTTACGATCTCTTTCGATGAGGTAGATTAAAGTTACATATTGTGGAATGTTAATTCTAATTTGATTTTTCTCATTACTTTTTAGGATGTTCCTGTGAGTGCCATCCATCTCCTGACTCTACCCCAAGGCAAGGTGAAATGGTGTGCAACAGGTTGGCACCTGGAGGTATTCAGGTTAGTGCTACTGGCTCAGGAACTCCTTCCCCAAAATTACCTATCACTTCAACGCCCATCTCCAGAGCACTTTTTCCACCTACCACCCATCCCTCTTCCTCTCTCTCTGAAACTGATTCATTTGTAGCTCCTCTGCTTAATAATTCAAATGGGTCCTCTTCATCTTTGGTGGGTTGGGAGGGTTCAACGATTGATAAGGAGTTGAATTTTCTAGGCAGGCAGGAGGCAACACCTCGTAAGAAACGGTTGCATCGCTTAGCTAGGAAGATGCAGTTAAAATTCAAAATGACTGCTAAGACTTTACAACAGACAAGATCCACAATGAGTTCACTTTTGGATGAAAGGACTGGACATATTCCTTTTCTTGAAAGATACTCAAAGAGTCTGTCTAAAGCTGCAATAACTTTGATTTCCACCCAGCTAAGGACTGCCACTCAGAATGCAAGAGCTGGACGGTGGTCAGTGGATGAGAAACTCCTATTCCTTTCCATCCAGCGTAAATTTCCTAAGGCCTATTCCCTTCTCTCTGCTCTGTTCACTCTCCCTACTTCCAGAACCCTATTCAAATTCCTTAATCGCATCCCTCTTGAGCCTGGCATTAATTCTCATGTCTTCAGGTCACTAGCCAACTCTTTGAAGAAGTTGACTGAGGACTACCGCATCTGTTCCCTGATGTTTGATGAAATGTCTATCAGGGAACATTTGCAGTATGATCCAAGGAAAGACCGATTCGTTGGCTTTGAAGACTTGGGCTTGCCTGGTAGGGGTATCAAAAATGCAACCGCTAGGCAAGTCTTGGTCTTCATGGTCAGGGGTTTGGTAGTGGGTTGGAAGCAACCTGTTGCATTCCATTTCACCCGTGATGGCATATCATCAGATATGCTTGTTGTCTTATTGAGGGAGGTTTTAGGAGAATGCAGGTTGGCTGGTCTCTTGGTGGTGTCCACAGTCTGCGACATGGCTGCTAAGAATGTTAAGGCTCTTAGGATGATGGGATTATCAGATGAGAGGCCCTACTTCTTCTTTGAGGAGAAGAAGGTAGTGGATCTCTTTAATATCCCCCATCTCCTTAAGTGCACAAGGAACAATTTTTATAAAAATGTGATCCATGTACCTGCTGAAATCAACGGGCACATGTTCAAACTCCCTCGCAATGGCAACATATACGAGAAGCTGTAAAGCTGGACGAGACAGCACTGTACTACCGAAGCTTAGAAAAGATAACTAATGCTTGGCATCTGGATCCTAGGGGGCCAGATGCTATGAAGGTCTCCTTGGCTGCCCAGATTTTCAGTAACAGTCTGGCAAGAACTTTAAGCACATATGTTTCATCAAGTATGTATTTCAGTTGGGGAGATGAACAAACTCTTTGATAGTTTTAATGGGGTTGGGAAGGAGCCTCAAGGAGCTGAAGGGTTGAGGCGAGGCGTTTATATTGATAAGGAAGACCTGCATTTGCGATTCTGGTCCACAGCCATTCCATTCTTGGAAGGTTGGAGGTACTCTAGACGTAAAATTTTGGGGGATACTGTTATTTGGGAGAGTTTTGTGCCCCCTTCACACAAGGGATGGTTGCAAACTCTTTGGGGAGTTACTTTACTATGGAATAATCTGAAGATTTCCAATGTTTCTTCATTGCAGCTAAGGTGGCTCAATCAAGATTCTCTTGAGAATCTGTTTGGGATGATCAGACGCAACTGTGGTTCAAACAGAAATCCGACAGCAATGCAGTTCATCGCTGCCCTGAAAACTTTGCTCCTTAATGGGCTGGTTGCCAGGGACTTACAGCATGGGAATTGTGAGGTTGATGAGTGTGAGTTTCTTTTTAACATGAGGGAATTTCTGACTCAGCCAACGTACAGTAGAGTTGCACCAGAGTTTGAAAACCGGTTTTCTTTTGCAAAGGTGCAACTCAAGGATATTAATTTCTGTCTTGCATCTGTTACAGGCTGCATAGCTAGGAATATTCTCCAGAATGGGAATTGTTCCAACTGCAAAGGTATGCTTACCACAAATTCCTCGTGTGATTCAGGAGTTGGAGTCATTTTTCAGTTCTGTGGCAATGGAGTCTATCCAACTGAGGATTTTCTAAGGTTGGTGGGGTCTATTGTTTCAGGTACTGAGACTGTACTTGATGAGACAGCAGGTGTCGGAGGAATAAAGGCAAGGGTATTTGGTATATGTAACAGAGAGATTAACCATGATTGGGCCAAAGATGGCTGCTCAGAACACTGCTGTCGTGTTTTTGAGTCCATTGTTAATATAGGTAGTACCCTGACCATCCAATAATGGCAAATAGAAGGTCTTCCAGGTATATTTTTAAGTTAAGGTGGGAGCAAAAATTGCGAATTTCAAGCAATAAATAGTTAATTCATCTCCCCAACTCTTCATCTGATTTGCCTTAGTGTTATTGTTTCTTAGCTTAGTATTTCTTAGATTAGTATTTATTAGTTAGTAGAATGTTATTTTTAAGCTATAGTTGTAGTATGTAAGTTGTAGTTAGTAGATATCTCAAGGCTGAACTCACAGTCACCAGCCGCCAAAAGTTGGTGCTGACCGCAAGGCTAGCGGACTGCGCTGGCCTCCACACTTGTATTTTCAGAATGTTTGAGAGGCGCTCACAAAGAACTACGAGTGTTAAACGGAAGATGGCAGCATGTAAGGGAGACTAGGGCATGTTTACGTGGATTTTTTTCTACAGTTTTTCAAATTTTTTTGGTTTACTCTAATAATATTTAATTTTTTAACTTTATTAACAGCTATTAGGCAATAGTTTTTCATAAATATTTTTAGCAATTATTCATATATATGTAAAAAGGCCCTCAAGTTTAGGGATTGCGATCCGCTTGGGAGTAAGAAAAAAGGAGAAATAATCGTACGTCCGTGCTACGGTTTCCAGAACCTTTATTCTTCCTCCATTTCCCAACAACTGCCTCCCAACCACCACCGCCGCGTCCGTCCCTCCTCCATGTGTCGTTCTTCTCCATGCGTGCCGCGTAATCTGCCCACTCAGCGGCTCTCCTCAGGTGGACGGACGCTCCTGGTGGGAACCCCCGACTCATCATCAACGGGGAAGATGATGCGAGATGTTAGAACACGATTCCACATCCTTACATATAACTATGAAAATTAAACTAATTCATGCCCATGTTGGGTGTGTAAACATACCACTGGTACAGGGCACATTTACTCATCCACTGGGGCACGTTTACTCACTAGTGAACGCTTTATGAGACAAGTGGCCAGGATCTCCTGATAGTCCCGAGAATATTGATCTTTCCATCGACTGTAGCAGATTGTATTCTGCAGGGTTCTTAGTACTTAAGTAAAATATTTTACGCAAGACCTGATAATGAAACTAAATTAGGAAGTCTGTAACATTATTATGCTGCATATAGCTTTATTCCATTTAATATTTAAAACTGAATAGCAAAACTACCAGCAATTAGTTTAACGAAATGAAATATACAGCCGGGGCACATTTATGCAGTGTGTATTTGCCCCATTGCCATATTTGAAATTATTTTGACACTAGCATTTAGAGCTTAGAGCTTACAGTTCATTTTAACATATGCTTAAATAAAGATAATATACTGTTTATAAACATATATATGTTACCTTTTTTTAAATATATATAAACTTCCTTTAAATATAACAGGTTAACTCACTACGAGCTTCGAAAGTCATAAATCAAAATTTACTTACATTGAGAAAAAACAGAAGAATGTTCTTCACACTAAGACGAAAGTTGGTATGGCACCCAAAGTTGTGTGACAGTGTGAGGTAGGTAGCAGGACCATACTGTTGTTACTGGTAGCGCTCTAACTGTAACAAATTTTGTGAAAAGTATCGTGCCCCAGTCTCCCCTACTAAACAAGAAAACTTCAGTACCCCATTTCATCCAACTCTCCCTTATAATATGAAGAAACTCCCATTCTGTTCGAGGTTTTACTGCATTTTTCTTTGCATCTATATCTTACTACAGATACAGCAAAGTTTTCAAGGAGATAAAAAGACTTAGAGCATCTTACGAGAATATAAGGAGAAAGGTGAAGAATATCATGGCTATAATAATAATAATTTATTTGTCCTAGGGAAACAATACAAAGTCTGTTCATGGGACATGTCAAAGACAAGAACTAACAACAATATTACATGAAAGTAGAAGCATGACATAGAGGCACCATAAAACATTCAATACTCAAGCATAAAACATATTGTTCAAAATTACTATATCTGATTGCATGCTAAATAGTCACCCACGCTATAAAAACATTGGGTGATCAGAAATTTTGAAATTCTATTTTAAAAAATCACAGAATTCCTTTTGTTTTTTATGTTCACTGGGAGTTGATTTAAGAGTTTTATTGCCATTGCTCTTGGTCCTTTAAGAGTCACTGTATAACTACTGCTTATAACATGTATATCACAACTTTTCCTGGTTTGGTATGAATGAATTGAACTGCCTAGTCTTATAAAAAGAGGATGACAGTGGGCTTGAAAATGTTGATTACAAATTGACCTAACAATCTTTTTTTGGATTATAAAAATATCATTTAACTGGGAAGAGGAACCCCACAATACAATGCCATATGCAACTCTGGAGAAAATATATATAGAAAATCAGAAACTTTCAGTTGTGATTTTCTTAAGTCAGTGATGATAGAAAAAGCAACTCTCTTCTTGGCTTCCCAGTTAAGATGCTCCAAATAAAGCTAAGGGTAGGAGGTGGACCAATCAAGATAAGATTCTTGCACTGTCCATTTACAAACAAAGCCCCAAATGCCACAGATTTCTTCAGACCATTAATGCTTTACCCTGTTCCTGTACTCTTAAATCCATCTTAAATACCCTACCTTTTACAAAATGAATTGACAATCAGGCTTTGTCAGGCATTTCTCTTGGTTTAAATCAGACTGAACCTTGTAATGGAATGTGTGTGCTTATGCGTGACGAAATGTCACTTAAGCCCCACTTAGATTATAGAGAAAAGCCTGATTTGATAGTGGGATTTGAGGACCATGGATTTTTTGGTAGAATTAGGAGATATGCTAATAAGGTTTGTTACAGAAATGGAAGCAACCCATTGCTGTATTCTTTAGTAGCTCTCCAACAAAGTCTGAGGTTCTTGTAACTCTCATTGATGAAGTTCTTAGGCATTGTCATAAAGCTGGTCTTAGTGTCAGTGCTGTTGCTTCTGATATGGGACACTGATGACCATGGGAGCCACCGTAGAAAAACCTTGTATCCTTCATCAAGGGCAGGAAATAGTAACCATATTTGATCCACCTCACCTCCTTAAGTCCACCAGGAATCTGCTCCAAAAGCATGACATCAAGTTGCTGGTGGATACGGAAAGCCTGCAGTTTGAAGGAACAGCATCTTGGCTGGACATTTACAAGGCCTATATGTCAGATAAGGAGCAGATGCAGTCCATCCAGTCTCTGCAGAAGCTGACTGATATGCATGTCAATCCTTTGGTGAGTATCTCTTCTGTTTGTGTTGCTGTGTCATTGAGGAGGAAGGAAAGTTTTGCTCATACTTTCTCTCTTTCAAATTTGACTTTAGTGATACTCTCTCTTATAAAAGGGCGCACCAAAATGCAAGTGCTGAGTTGAACAGTGGCATCATACCTAATGTGTGTGTTTTGAAAGAAAAGCTTCATCAATTATATGATATTGTGATTGTTGCACCTTTTGCTGTGAAAGTATGTCTTTTAAGTCACAGGAGTAATAAATTGATGTTTCCCTTCATAAAGTTATGACTCAGTTTCCACCACTAATGCACTTAATGAGTCAGTATCATCCAAACCCCTATAAAATCACTCCCTTTTCTACTTGCTTGTTTGCATTCCCTAAATTATTAACATATTCAAAAGTATATATACATATTGTTGTAAGTAGCTGAAGTTTACTTTGAATTCCATTTCAGGATTTCTTCCACTGAAAACTATTGGAACCACACATTTTGTACAGCAGGTAATGGCCATGTTTGACTAATGGAGGCAACAACAAGGCAGCATCACAATGGAAAGTTCCAGTTATGCATGATTCTGGGCATCTCCAATTTTTGGTGGAGGCAAGAGAGCAGGTGAAAACATGGAAGCTTTGTAGAGAGAATGGACCTCTTCCTCAGCCATCATCATTTAGGCTGGGTGGCCACCAATTTTGGAGCAGTGCATAGCAGAGC
The DNA here is from genome assembly GCA_000376725.2 of Ladona fulva. Taxonomy (NCBI): domain Eukaryota; kingdom Metazoa; phylum Arthropoda; class Insecta; order Odonata; family Libellulidae; genus Ladona; species Ladona fulva. The sequence goes on from KZ308190.1 coordinate 44,988, forward strand.
TAAGTCTAGACTCAGAGGATTGGCAACCAGGAGAGGAGCGCAGTCAGTTATCTACCGCTGAGAATGTTGGACACAACAAGAAAGCTACACTAAATGTTACTTAGTTCAGAATCTGATGATTCAGAAACAAAATTTACATATCTTGTGTCTAGTATAGCTACAAACCTCAAGACAAAGTGGGAAAGTCGATACCTTCGGAGAAGAGGTGATTACGGAGAATTTCATACCCTTTTCGATGACTTAACCCACAAGCAATTTAAAAATTATTTCCTAATGACAAGAGATCAATTTAGCAAAAATCTTCATAAAATTAAGGATTAAATTTAATTTTTTGGCTCTCAGCTGGGGCTGGATGTCTCTGCTTCATCTTCCGCATCAGAGACCATGTTGAAAATCCCTCTCTTAATCCTCCTTTGTAGATGATTTGGAAGTTTTTTTTGACGTACATGGAATCAAAAAAAAGTTTGAGTCCTTCTTTGGGCTCAAGTAGTTTTCTTTTTAGAGCTTCCCTCTCACTTGCTCTGTCTTCTTTTTTCTTTGCTTTGATTTCTAGAAATCAAAGCAAAGAAAAAAGTCCCTTTTCAATTTCGTCTCCTACTTCTCCAGTAGTTTGGGAATCATTTGTAGCCTTTATTCTGTCTTTCGTGTATGTTTCCAAGAAAGACATCATGTCATGATACTTCCAGTTGTGTATGGAAGAAGCTGCCAAACCACTTTTTATATTTCTTTTTTATACTGGAGCAGTAGCTATCTCTTATTTTTTCCATGTATCCTTGGCATAGTCTCCTGCAACAGTTATTAATTAAAGAAGTTTTTCAAACACTTTGCTGAAGTATTCAAAATGCAATGATGATATTATTTATAGCTCGAACGTATATTGTATGTTAAACTACTGCTTTAATATTGTTCATTTTAAAATATTTGGCAACTGGAAATTCTTTCAAGAGTATGGGATACAGCTACAGAATCAGCACCAGATCGGTTTCTTGAGTAGTCGTACAAGTTTGCGATGCTATTTGGACCTCTTTGAAAAAGGATGTAATGCCTGATCCATCTCTTGAAGACTTTAAGAAAGTGGCACTGGATTTGACTCAAAAATGGAATTTCAACTCTGCAAGTGTTTTGATTCTGGATGGACCCTGCCATGGACTTTACGTAATTTTAGTTTAGCAATAGTGGTTACAAGTATTAGAAATTATTATTACTTCTTAGGATTAGCAATTATTATGAGTTATTATAATTACTTATTGGGATAGGTTGATGTACTATTCATTGACTAAATAGTATAATCCCATTAACATAAGTGGTTTCATGTGGTGGATATTCTTTGATGTCATATTTTGGATTGCATGTTTCAGTACCCTTTTTCACTTCACACATCCCTCTTATGTCAACTCTCTTAGTCAATTATTCAATCAATTATTGTGATAACAATTCATATGCATCCTCTAAGTTAGGATTCATTCAGACTGTCTCTTTATGGTTTTGAGATTTCTGCTGATGTTTCCATACTTTGAGCAGTCATGGCTACTGTTCCTTCAAAATAATAATGTTATAGCATTGTCTTAGTAAGGTTAGAAGTCCATGATTTCAGAAGTTAGAATGAATATGACTGACTAGTACTTACTCTCAAGAGCAGAAGCAGATTGTGTATAATAAGCTTTTACTGTTAATATTGATTGATTCGGCTAGTTGCTCCAAATTTCTTATGGAAAAATGAAAAATGCTAGTAAGAAGGATTAGGAATTAATATTACTTGTGAGAAAGTACTCCAAAAAAATAAAATCAACCGAATAGTGAGTTACTTTGTAGTAATCCATGATGAATGAACAAAAAACTGGAACAACTTTTCCAAATGAAACTAATTCCGTTTTTTAATAATAACTATGCAAAATTACACACAGAACAGAAGACTCACGATATGTTTAAATGCTTAAGCACCATTTTCAAGTGACAAAGCAGCTGTTAAATCTGTTAAAAGCAAAGCGAAATCAGTTGAATTCCCTTCACCCTTCTCTAAGCTTTACCCATGAATTTGAAATTGATCATACCCTTAATTACCTAAACCTATCCATAACCCTAATCCAAAATACTTTAGATTTCTCCATCTATTGCAAACCCTCTTATACCTCCCACCTGGTTCCTTTCTCCTCTAGCCATCATCACTCCCATAAATTTGCTGCTTTTCATTCCCTTCTCCATAGACTCATAAACATCCCCCTTTCACCATCTAACTTTGATAAAGAATTAATTATTTTTTATTTAGCACAGCCAAACGGTTTTCCCCTTGATTCAATCAACCGTTTGCTAGAAGATAAACTCAAAAAATTGGCCATAAAGAGCCACTACTAAAACAATACCTTCTCCTTCTTGTTGGAAAAAACTAAGTTTCTGTGGGTCTCTAACTTATAAAATAGCTAAGCTCCTTCCTAAGAGACGCGTGCGTCCTGCCTTATACAGTAATTTCTGCCTGAAGGACTTCCTTTGTAATGGAAAAGATGTTGTGGACCCGTTTGCAAAGTCAGGTGTCTATCAACCTTCATGTAAGGACTGTAATAGTATCTATATCGGTCAGAGCGGAAGAAGTTTTAATGTAAGGGTGAAAGAACATGAAATTAAAAAAAAAATGATTCACAACACTCGCATTTTGCGAAGCATCTCTTATCTGCCAATCATTCTTCGGATTTAAACCTAGGATTCTATACATAGCTAAGAAAGGGAGTCGACTCAATACTCTCGAAAAAAATCTAAAACCCGCGTATATTCTTAACAATGAATTTATCTTTTCTTCGCCTTCTCCCTTACTCACTGCAGCTCTTCCGTGTCCTCCTACCTCCCCTGCTCCTTGTCCACCTAGTTAATGCCTTTCCGCGAATCCTGCCTTTACCCCCTTTCTATTTCTTTTGTCATCTCCCATCCTTTCTCTTTTTGGTTGAAATATGTGCTGTCTTTGGGATGCTTCGTCACTTGAAAATGATACTTAAGCATCGAAACATGTCGTGAGTCTTCTGTTCTGTGTGTAATTTTGCATAGTTACTATTAAAAAACGGAATTAGTTTCATTAGGAAAATTAGTTCCTGTATTTTGTTCATTTACCATAAATTATGATCAGAAAATGAGGGCATAAAAAGGGGAACATTCAGTAATAACACACAATGAATAGCTACCAAAAAGTCGAGGCAGAAGTAGTGGATTTTGTAATAACACACAAGTTTTGAGAATTCTAAATGATTCGCCGATCGAGGAATTATCTGAGACAAAGCCTTCAAAAGCATTGGCAAGCTGATTGGAAAGGCCGTACCAGTAAGTAATATGCGAGGTCAAGGTTTTAGCAATCCTTCGAACATGAAAAGCTCAAGTTTAAATTATCGAAACAAGAGAGACTATGCACATCTATACAATGCTACGCTGCTTGTCTGAAATGTTTCTTACATACTTCGAACAATTTTTTCGGCAATGCAAATTATTTTCACGTTAGTATCTAACAAATAATGTAGTTGGTTATGTGTACATAGCCACCAGTACTTGGTCTCCTTTAAAACACTCGGGTGGAACTTAATGCAAGAGAGAAAACCTGATTACCGACGAAAGCTTTTCAAAAAATTCATCGGTCCAGAAATTTAGCCACTGGCGGCTTGCAGGGTACAAATCTAAAACAAGAACAAAAATCTAGTCCTTTTACTACTCAATCATGAATGCATCACGATAACTTTACCCAATACCTAGATTGAGCCAAATAGTAGCATTAGTATTGCTACAAGTACTTCGACATCTAAGGTCGTTTTGCACATATGGGCCCTCACCGGGAATCGAACCCGTGACCGCCTCTACCAAAGTCGAACGCGCAACCCAAATGGCTATCCGGGAGCTCCTTTTGTGCCAAATAAGGTAGGAAATTAATTAATTCTTTGCTGATTTATGAGAGCGATAAATCACGGCATAACTCTCAACGCCGTCAAGATTTCGCCAAATAAAACACAAGCTCTACTTTTACTACATCTAATATAAAAGATCAATTTTTTCTCTAAATGGATATTCAACACTATTTCCTGAAAATATACATTTACGACTTATCACGAGTTGCAGTATTGAAACGAACTCTAAGGGGTAGCAGCATGACATCGCAGTGAATTATCGACGATATACGCTGATTTTGTAAAAAATAAAAATCTATGGAAGAGTCTACAACTCTACGCAAGACCAGTTCACGTAATTCGTCCTGAAATTGATCAAAACTTCCGAACAAAATAACTCCAATTTAGTTAACAATACGTAACATATATTCTTTCTGGATGAATTCAACCCCTTACAATTCCTTTCGAAAACATATTCCTTGATTTTCTCATGGATGATCTGATATTTCTTCGCTTCCTGCATCGAGACCAGGAATTAAAAGAAATTTTTCCGAGCAAAACCGTCGTAAAGAGCATAGGAAGATGAATTCTCAGAAATAAACCGAAACTGTTGATATCGTTACGTACGCGAGAAACATCTGTCTAGGGAAGTAACACGGGAGAGGTGAACCGGAAGAGGGGATATAATACTGGTTTTGTTACAAAGTCGAGTACCGTTAGTTATGTACGAATTATGTTCTCGCGGGATTGTTCCTGGCACCGACCACAACGACCCAGGGGAATCGGATGAAAATCATTAGCACCACTTCATGAGCGAGCGGAAGCTTTCTAACGCGATTCGAACAAGCCAAGATTAGAGTGGCATTATCATCGCTACGAATGCTACTGTTTTGACGACNTATTTTATGTGATTCATGTTTTATTTGATAAGCTTTAACACGTAAGAGAATATGTAACAATAAAATCAACCGAATGGCGAGTTACTTTCTGGTAATCCATGACGAATGAATAAAGACAGGAAAAACTTTTCCAAGTGAAACTAATTCCGTTTTTTAATAGTAACTATGCAAAATTACACACACAATAGAAGACTCACGACATGTTTCAATGCTTAAGCATCATTTTCAAGTGACGAAGCGTCCCAAAGACAGCATATATTTCAACCAAAAAGAGAAAGGGTGGGAGAGGACAAAAGAATTTCCTTTCTCCTCTAACCATCATCATTCCTATAAATTTGCTGCTTTTCGTTCCCTTCTCCACAGACTCGTAAACATCCCCCTTTCACCCTCTAACTTTGATAAAGAATTAAATATTATTTTTTATTTAGCACAGGTAAACGGTTTTCCCCTTGATTCAATCAACAGTTTGCTAGAAGAAACTCAAAAACTTGGCCATAAAGAGCATATACTCTACTAAAACAATATCTTCTACTTGTTAGAAAAAACTAAGTTCCTGAGGGCCCCTAACTTATAAAATAAGCTCCTTCCTAAGAGACGTGTGTGTGTCCTGCCTTCTACAATAATTTCTGCCTAAAAGACTTCCTTTGTAATGGAAAAGATGTTGTGGACCCGTTTGCAAAGTCAGGTGTCTATCAACTTTCATGTAAGGACTGTAATAGTATCTATATCAGTCAGAGCAGAAGAAGTTTTAATGTAAGGATGAAAGAACGTAAAAAATGTTTTCTAAATGGTTCACAACACTCACATTTTGTGAAGCATCTCTTATCTGCCAATCATTCTTTGGATTTTAAACCTAGGATTCTACACATAGCTAAGAAAGGGAGTCCACTCAATACTCTTGAAAATATGCAGATAATCCAAAAAAATCAAAATCACACGTATATTCTTACCAATGAATTTATCTTTTCTTCGTCCTCTCCCTTACACGCTGCAGCTCTTCCGTGTCCTCCTACCTCCCCTGCTCCTTGTCCACCTAGTTAATGCTTTTCTGCAAATCCTGTCTTTACCCCCTTTCTGTTTCTTTTCTCCTCTCCCACCCTTTCTCTTTTTGGTTGACATATGTACTGTTTTTAGGATGCTTCATCACTTGAAAATGATGCTTAAGCATCGAAACATGTCATGAGTCTTCTGTTCTGTGCGTAACTTTGCATAATTATTATTAAAAAACGGAATTAGTTTCATTTGGAAAAGTTGTTCCTGTTTTTTGTTCATTTTTGTTTTTGTTCAAAGTACTACAAGTTTATTTATTTGGAATCAGTGAGTGAAGCATTTCAGGTTATCTTTAAGATCACTGCTAACTTTAACTTCATTTGTTATGTCCCCTTTGAAATTTCGGTAGTTGAGTATGGGTAACATTTTAAAATATCTCATATAGTTGAATGCAAATGTATTAATGTTTTGTACTGAGGCATTGCAATAAAATGTGGTAATTTCAGCATAAAATACAGTGTTTCTTTTTTTCATTCTTTACCATCCTTTATTTCCATTACCAATTGAATGTAATACAACTCTTCAATTTCTAAGCAATTCAATAGTGCTCCCCAAAAGTGTGTCTTACCACCTCTTCAACTCAAATCCCCTACCCTTTATGGGTTACCTAAAATTCATAAAGAAAACATCCCTAAGAATGCATATGACAAAACTTGGCGGTACAGGATTTTATCTATTTTGAAAGCTTGGGGTTTTAAAGGTAGACTACGAGAATTTCATACCCTTTTCGATGACTTAACCCACAAGCAATTTAAAAATTATTTCCTAATGACAAGAGATCAATTTAGCAAAAATCTTCATAAAATTAAGGATTAAATTTAATTTTTTGGCTCTCAGCTGGGGCTGGATGTCTCTGCTTCATCTTCCGCATCAGAGACCATGTTGAAAATCCCTCTCTTAATCCTCCTTTGTAGATGATTTGGAAGTTTTTTTTGACGTACATGGAATCAAAAAAAAGTTTGAGTCCTTCTTTGGGCTCAAGTAGTTTTCTTTTTAGAGCTTCCCTCTCACTTGCTCTGTCTTCTTTTTTCTTTGCTTTGATTTCTAGAAATCAAAGCAAAGAAAAAAGTCCCTTTTCAATTTCGTCTCCTACTTCTCCAGTAGTTTGGGAATCATTTGTAGCCTTTATTCTGTCTTTCGTGTATGTTTCCAAGAAAGACATCATGTCATGATACTTCCAGTTGTGTATGGAAGAAGCTGCCAAACCACTTTTTATATTTCTTTTTTATACTGGAGCAGTAGCTATCTCTTATTTTTTCCATGTATCCTTGGCATAGTCTCCTGCAACAGTTATTAATTAAAGAAGTTTTTCAAACACTTTGCTGAAGTATTCAAAATGCAATGATGATATTATTTATAGCTCGAACGTATATTGTATGTTAAACTACTGCTTTAATATTGTTCATTTTAAAATATTTGGCAACTGGAAATTCTTTCAAGAGTATGGGATACAGCTACAGAATCAGCACCAGATCGGTTTCTTGAGTAGTCGTACAAGTTTGCGATGCTATTTGGACCTCTTTGAAAAAGGATGTAATGCCTGATCCATCTCTTGAAGACTTTAAGAAAGTGGCACTGGATTTGACTCAAAAATGGAATTTCAACTCTGCAAGTGTTTTGATTCTGGATGGACCCTGCCATGGACTTTACGTAATTTTAGTTTAGCAATAGTGGTTACAAGTATTAGAAATTATTATTACTTCTTAGGATTAGCAATTATTATGAGTTATTATAATTACTTATTGGGATAGGTTGATGTACTATTCATTGACTAAATAGTATAATCCCATTAACATAAGTGGTTTCATGTGGTGGATATTCTTTGATGTCATATTTTGGATTGCATGTTTCAGTACCCTTTTTCACTTCACACATCCCTCTTATGTCAACTCTCTTAGTCAATTATTCAATCAATTATTGTGATAACAATTCATATGCATCCTCTAAGTTAGGATTCATTCAGACTGTCTCTTTATGGTTTTGAGATTTCTGCTGATGTTTCCATACTTTGAGCAGTCATGGCTACTGTTCCTTCAAAATAATAATGTTATAGCATTGTCTTAGTAAGGTTAGAAGTCCATGATTTCAGAAGTTAGAATGAATATGACTGACTAGTACTTACTCTCAAGAGCAGAAGCAGATTGTGTATAATAAGCTTTTACTGTTAATATTGATTGATTCGGCTAGTTGCTCCAAATTTCTTATGGAAAAATGAAAAATGCTAGTAAGAAGGATTAGGAATTAATATTACTTGTGAGAAAGTACTCCAAAAAAATAAAATCAACCGAATAGTGAGTTACTTTGTAGTAATCCATGATGAATGAACAAAAAACTGGAACAACTTTTCCAAATGAAACTAATTCCGTTTTTTAATAATAACTATGCAAAATTACACACAGAACAGAAGACTCACGATATGTTTAAATGCTTAAGCACCATTTTCAAGTGACAAAGCAGCTGTTAAAAGCAAAGCGAAATCAGTTGAATTCCCTTCACCCTTCTCTAAGCTTTACCCATGAATTTGAAATTGATCATACCCTTAATTACCTAAACCTATCCATAACCCTAATCCAAAATACTTTAGATTTCTCCATCTATTGCAAACCCTCTTATACCTCCCACCTGGTTCCTTTCTCCTCTAGCCATCATCACTCCCATAAATTTGCTGCTTTTCATTCCCTTCTCCATAGACTCATAAACATCCCCCTTTCACCATCTAACTTTGATAAAGAATTAATTATTTTTTATTTAGCACAGGTAAACGGTTTTCCCCTTGANCCAATACGTCCTGTGGCCTCTAGTGTTTCATTTCAATGCCAAAAACTAGCTGCCAAATTGAATCTTCTCCTCCAGAACTTACCTGCACTATGGCCTGTGCATTCCATAAAAAACTCGACCTGTGCCAAAAACTTGGAGACATTCAACTTCCACCGAATGCAAAATTGGTTTCTTTTGATGTGTCCAACCTGTTCACAAGTACGAGACCAACTGTCGACAGAAGTGGGGAGTGGTAAGGGAAGAGATGTATGTTCGTGAGAGTGTAATTACATCCCTTACCACTCCCCGCTTCTGTCGACAGTAGGTCTCCTTCCACCCATACCTCCCCCTAATTCACCCACCTCTTCTTCCATTTGATGACCTAGCCACACCCTCCTCTCCTATTGGCTCTAGTTGCCTATATACGCTTTGGTTTACTTGCTTTACTCACCTGATGATGAACTATCTCTATTCGAAACCAGTCGTGTTAATAAATATACACCTGTGGAATTTTACGTAGTGAATTTTATTTTCCCAGTGATGGAGTTCCACTTAGTTAAGGCTTCTACCATAGATTATATTTTTCATATTGTTATTTTTTCTTTATTAGTTAACTAACTTTGTTGCCCTTACTGGATGTGTTCCCATTATTATAATGTTTATTTTCTTAACTTATGTTACCTCTATTACTGTTACTTTTATGCTGTATAATAGGTCTGCAAAACATAATAGTAAAGACATACTTCTTTTATTAATTAATTATATTCATGACTATGGCAGCATTTGAGCCTCAGGCTTGTAAGAATTTAAAGTAATTTACATATTTTTGAGGATGTTGTGTGTGGCCTTATTAATTTCAGTTTCTTTCAAACTTTTATTTCATTTTTTTGTCTTTGTAACCTTTTCAGCATTACCCATTAAATATATCAACAACGCAAAGATATTAATCTTAGTACTGTAACTTATTAATCTCAGTGCAGAATTTAATAGGACTACTTTTAAAGGCTGTGTGTTATGTGACTTTTGTGCATATCAGTACATAAAAGTGGCTTTCCCCTTAGGTGTGAGAATGTAATTTCTTTTATTTTACTGCCACACCTTGTGAATTATGTATAGAAGGTCACATTGTTTAGATTTAATCTAAATAAATTTACTTTTAGCCTTGAATAATCATTAGTGATTATTATTTTGTTATAATATTATATTCCCAACAAAAAATTATATAAGCCTACATCTGGATTAGTCTTCTTAAAACCAATTTAAAAATTACTACTAATAAAACTACATATTTAAAAAATTTATTTTGCCACTTGTTAAATTATTCATAACTCTTCAATTACTTAATTCATATTATGAATATGATTACTTTTCTGGGATTAAAACTTGATAAATCCTTAAAATGGTGTAAACATGTTGTTTTAGTTCTGTCTAAATTTAGCAAGCACCTTGATTCCAGTTTTAAAGGGTGTTTATTTTTCAAATTTTCAATCATTACTTTCCTATGGCATTATATTTTGAGGCAACTCAAGCCATAGCCATTTAATATTTGTAATGCAAAAACAAGCTATAAGGGCAATGTTAAATTTAACTATTAGAGAATCCTGTAGATTCCATTTTGTTTTGTTAAAGATAATGCCTCTTCTAACTCTATCTATACAAACTGATTTTAGTTGTAAAAAAATATAAACTACTATAAACTGAATTCATTGATACATTAGCATAATACTCCTTCCCAAACTAGTATTCATATCCACAGCAGAGTAATTAAATTATGTAGTGATGGTCCTTATCATCAAGGTGTTAAGTTATTTAACCAACTCCCAGCAGATATGAAGGAAATCTCTGATTTCAACCTATTTAAATATAAATTGAAAATTTTTTTAGTTGATAAGTCTCTTTATTCAATTGAAGAGTATTCT
>KZ308190.1:56672-67235 GCA_000376725.2 Ladona fulva
ATTTTCATATTATTTATCGCGTAAATATATACCATTAAAAATGATTTTTGGAATTCATAGGTTGATTTAAAATTTGTCATAGCAAATAAAATGAAGACAAAAATCATGAAATTTTTCCTGGTATAAATATTAATATTAATTCTATCAATAAAAACCTTTTCAGCACCGGTTAATGACATGTATTACATACTAAGAAAATTGAGGAAATGCAAAAAGTAAATTTCGATATGAAACCTGTCAATGTAATGGGCCCATCTCTATCGTAGGCTATTTACTGAGATTGAATATTAAACTGTAAATAAAAAATGCATATAGTGTAATGAAATTGGTGGAAGTAAGAAAATATAACTGCTTGATGCACATCAGATTATCTTAGAGCTTAGGAGGAAGCTTAACAGATCGAAGTTTTACAATGTTGGAGCTGCGGTAAATAGACGTATTCCACGACTTTTAGTCTTAGGTGACAGGTAAGGAGAGTTAAGACACCCCGGCTAAATTTTAAGAAGAATATTGATAGGAAGGTTGAGTTTATGCAAACAGGAAAGGATTGTCTTTGCTGTTTCAAGGAGGGAGGTAATGGTAAATGGTGCCTGTCCCTGCGGAGTTGCAACATCTACCACCAAACCCTTTCCACGATGTATTTATCCCTAATCTTAGATTTCCCACTAAACAGAAAACTTTGAAAATATAAGAGGGTGTTAACTTTTTTAGCAGGGGACTGTACTTAAACTACTATAATAATTACATTTAGTTCTCTGCCAATGTTAAACTTTTAATTTCTGAAGTAGTATTTGATATATAGGTAAGTGCTTTCTAATGCCCATCACATATCTAAGGATATTTAGAAGATAAAAAGCCCTTATCATCAAAATGATCTCTGTCAAGAATACATACCACCTTCATAAGAACATTTGAAGTATTCTTTTCACAATATTCTGCAGGTAAAACATAATTTTTAGAAATAAACTAGCTGAGATGAGAAATTGTCACCAATACTTATCCGCAATCTTCTTTGTAATTAACTATAAGATAAGGATTTGACCATAACTCAGACTAGTCAAGAAAACTAGCACTTTAACTACCAGCTAAGGCTTAACAGATTTTCAAGTTAAACTAGAGGTCAACTTTAACCTCCAGATTTATCAATCAATATATGTATTTATAAACTCCAATTATGTTACTGGGCCAATGTGTGAGATGCTCCATGAAAAGCAGCCTTGAGTCCTTTTTTATTGATGAATTACATGAATATCTGCAAAATCTAAATGTAGCATAAAAATTTGTTTGCAATTTAATGTCACCAGATGTTTATTTTTTCCATTGAAGATATTCTATAAAAAGGCATCTGCTTGCCTTAATCTAAAAGCATAGTAGGTAAGACAAATAGGATGCAAAGTTTAGCCAATAGAATTTGGAGGGGCTGCTCATCGAGAGTAAAAGAAATAGCATACTTTTCCCTGATTCATCCTCTCCTGGAGTACTGCTGTGCGATTTGGGATCCTCACGAAGTAGGATTAACATCCTATCTTGAGATGGTTCAACGTGGAGCAGCTAGGTTCATTAAGGGAGATTTCAGATTTGACAGCAGTGTTTTGGCTATGATAGAATTCCTAGGATTGAACTCGCTTATTGATAGAAGACTTGAATACTGTAGGAAGCTTTTCGATAAGTTTGTCACTACAGATCTCGGGGAAGAGATAGTTGATTTTCTCATCCCAGCTAGTAATGTAAGCAATCTTCGAAAGAAAACAAAAAGACGATACAGGGAAATAGTTGCCAGGATGGATAGTTATTTCTGGTCGCTTTTCCCGCCAAGTATTAGAGAAGCTAATAGCTTTCCAGGTTAGTTAGGGATATAGATGTTTTACCCCCCTGCCACGTGCCATTGGTGGTTTGCAGGGCTTAAAAGTAAATGTTGAATAACAATTGTTACACATGAATGGGAGTTGTGAATCATTGTTAATATTACACAAAATGCTGTGAATTCAATTCAATGGGATTGTTAAAGAACTTGTCTTATTCCTGATCCATATGCAGCAAGCAGGTTTCCCAATTTTCAAAATAGATTGGAATTAGTTGAAGGCCTAACTATCAAGGTGTGATCTTTGCTGGAAATCACAATGTAAAATATGCCAGCAGATAAAGTGCTTGAAAACTGGATGTGACAAAAAGGAAAGGGGTAAGTATATCATATCTTTAGATAATTGTGTGAGGCATAATTATGATATGGCATTTAAATTTATGCTTTTGCCAGAAAATAGTAGGAAATTATAACAGCGGCAACAGATAAAGAAGACTCTTTAAATTGCAAGTCACCTATACTGCATTATCTAACATTCAGATGTATCCATCTTGGATTTGATTCAATGATCTTTTAATACTACATTATAGTGAGATTGTAATGCTACTTTTGAGACCTTCCCATTAAATCTACCAGAAGATTTGTGCATTTGAAAAATGCTAATGTATGACAGAGTCCCTCAAAACCTTGATGTACATGATTACTAAAATCCCTATAAAGACGTTTATTATTATTATTATTCAAAGCATTGGCAAGCATTATTGCTATTTACTTGATTACCAGGCATGAGAAGTGATACTGAGTTAGCTTTTTAAAATAAATAATGGGTTATGAATGGAGAATTAATCCTTTGCATAGATCGGACAAAAGCAGTTTAGCATTCAAAATCAATATATCAAAGTGGAAGGAATTTTGTCTGACTGATAGCTGATAGTCAGGGTCAAGGAAAACTATCCAAAGCCCTTGAAGCTAGGTTGATTAAAACACTTTAACAGAAAAAAGTACCACATTTAAATAATTAATGTAGACGAATCTCGAGCAATCCCAAACTTAAAGTTAAATTTCAGGAAAGTCAAGGATTGGTGCAGACTTTATTTCTATGAATAAGGAAACACACCCAAAAACCATCAAAAGTAACTTACAGCTGCTTATATTATATGTTATGCATCATCATCATATTTAAACATTTTTCAATTTCTGTACTTAATTTTAGGTTTCAACTTGCCTTTTCTTTTAGCAGATTTGCATTAAAAACTAAATAATGGATATCTGTATATATTCTTAAAATTCTGCAGTTTATATATATGTATATAGTCTTGAGATTCTGCAGTTACCCAAATGGGAGGCAAAATATGCATATAAGCAAATGTAAGTTACTTCTGATGGTTCTTGGGTGTTTTTCCTTATTCTGATGATACTAAGTTTAGATAAATAATGAACTCTAAAATAATTTTAAACAAACTTTGTTCTGCTTTATTGAGACCAAGGAACCTAAGCACACTACAAAATGATGCTTGCTACTGTTCTTATAAAAGTGAAGATTTGGTAGACTATTTAAAATATGTAAGATTATATTTATCACTGCTCTATAGTGCCCTGAAAAAGAATATATAAATATGTATTACATACTATAAACTAATGTTATATTTTAGGTAACTAAGCAGAACCAAGCTATTGTTCCTGGTAAATAAAATTTGGGAAATGTTATAGAAGTTTTCTCACTGACTGCAGCAAATAACAGCATAGAAAACTGATTTTTAAATATCCTCATATCCCCAAAATTTTACAATTGTAATTTTCTATCTTTTTTTATAGTGCCATAATCCGCAGAATTTTAAGAATATATACATATCTCCCTTATTTAGTTTTTAATGCAAATCTGCAAAAAGAAAAGGCAAGTTGAAACCTATAATTAAGAACAGAAATTGAAGAATTTTAAAATACACAATTTTTATATCCAAAGTAACACTAGTTCCTATTTAGAAATTACTCCAATACAAATTTCTTAACAGCCTGTACTTCAAAAATAAATAAATTACTCAAATTCATAAATTCAATGAGACTGATGATCTGTTGTTCTCAAACAGGAAGTTTTTTTAACTCTATATTCAACTATGAGCTATTTTTTTTTCAATTTTTGACCAAACAAACTTTTAGGAAAACCTTTCTTGTATTATGATTTTTTTCAATTCCAGCTATAAAATTTTCAAACATGATAAATATTTAAATGTATTATGAATGCTAAATTTTTAAGTACTCATAGAGTTTGATTTCCAAGGGGTATTTATTTAGCATATTCTATAAAGTTGAAACTCCCTTCAATTCTGTTTGAGGTTTTACTGCATTTTTCTTTGCATTTATATTTTACTATAAGGTGAAAATTTTACAAGCCCTTTATATTACTTAGTTAATGTTCCACAGTTTATGTTCCACATCTGTCAAGAGTACAAGTCCAGAAGACAGATGGCCCAATGGATGCTGCAGGTAAAACAATTGAACTTATGAGCTCCAAGGTAGGCTCATGCTTAACATCCCCTACTTTACCAATTAATTTGAAGAGTAAGGAGCTGGAAATATTTCTTTGCTGCTTTCTGTAATACGATGTGCACTTAAGAATTTTTTAAATAAATCACCTTCAAAAACTGCTCCAGGTGTCTTCTATGCTGCAATTCCTCCATGAGTAGAAAATCAAGTCAAATACATATTTTACTGAAAAAAATACCTACAGCAGAAGTTTTTGTCACTGTAATCACACATCAGAGATTCTGTGGAACATGATATTTGGCCAAAAATATCCTTATATGAAAATTTGTCACTTTGCATTGTAAAATTATTATAAGATATTCTTGGTTTGCAACATATATCTTATTCTAGATAGGATTATATAAAAAAAATTGTTGAATTAATTGTGTTTGCTGTAAATAGGCAACGATTATAATTTAAGCAACCTCAATCACTGATTATGTACTTATATTCCATACTTCACATGGAAGTTATGATAAGTAGGATAGTATCAATGTACTACAGGATAGGACAGTATATTTTATGAAGTCCTTGAATTATTGATATATAGGCATTCAGTCATTTTCAAATAAGTATTTTAATTAATGAATTTGATGTAAAAATCTACAAATAAAAATAATCATTATGTCATGCAGCTTTCGATTAATTATTAAGATTCTGTTGTATTTAGCAACCACTTTTTCAAAATTTCGTCTTGCCATTATGGCAATATTTGAGTATGGCAATGCCATACTCAAAATCTCTCAGGCGCACAAGGTATGCTAAAGGACGAAAGTTTCTGGTTAATAGATAGTGGCGTGTTATCTACGAGGACTTTTTTCGATTTATGAAAAGATAACTGAAACTAAAGTTAAATTCGCAAGATAAGAAATCGTTGAAAAAATTTTTCTAGCGGATAAGTGAAGAGGAAAAATTGAATATGAATATCGGCCCCGAAATCCACTACTTATTTGCTCCATAAAAAAGTCAGCTAAAAAATAACGCTGAATTGCCTAGGAGTCATTTTGTATTGCCCGCTTGGCCGAAGAAATCATTATTCAATTGTCACACAGACACCTGCAAACCGCTGTGAAAACTAATTACTTGTACGGTGGTCAAGCGGGAAGGTAAGATATTTGTTTATTCGATTTTTTCGAAGTCCATAATCATTCTCAGCACATTAATTATTGGCTTCGGCGGACGATGACCTGTTATTCATATGTAGATATGCAAACATTCATAAGAAATTCCTTAATCTACAAATTAACTCCACATGCAAACTCATAAATAAGCTCATGATAAGCTATCATATTTATTTACCCATTGGACAAAACATTGTTTGTTATTAAATGATTGGGTAAATATACCCCTTCGCAATATTTACCGATGATTGTCATCACTTGAATCTCTCACTAATTTATGCAATGACAATTTTCACATTCAGCGAAAAAAGTTTGAGGGAAAGGGATGGAGATTTATCCTTTTCAAACTGATCCAGCGAGGCACACTCCATGAAATAGATGGAGAGTGACACAGGTGGTGGTTTCGTTGAAATTTATTAAATGGAAACGGTCGTTAATAGTCCAATTTCCTTTATATTTGTCGCTATCCAATCTATGAAGGGTAAATATTGCGAATAGGTCAACCATTTACCATATATTTAAATTCACGACCAATCTGCCTTTACTCCACAATTCAAGAAAGATTTAAGTCAGTTATTTTGATTTTAAGTACACAGTGAGATAGTCAATCAACATTTCTTCAAGCTCCCATTTCCATGATGTTTCTGTAACGTGTATATCTCTTGATATATGATTTTTCTTTTACAGTGTAAAACCTTCAAACAAGAAATTCGGATAACAACCATTTGATTACAATCGTGAGGATTATCGGTTGGAAACGAGAGTCGGAAGAGGAACCAACTTCTCGAGAATGGGGACAATTCCTTATTTTGGTGCCTATTGCTTGGTGTGCTTCCTAAGTAAGCATTCCCCTGTAAGCAAAGCCAATTCGTTGTTCGTAGTGCTTGTTGTTGTCCCCGTAACCGTAGAAAGCAGGCAGAAATCGATAGATTGTTCGAATCGATATTTCTCTCCCGAGGGCCTTTGGGCGGTAGGGTATGCCTGCTTTTGTATTTAAATTATTCTGGATTAGAGTAGCTCTGTGATCACAAGGGAGTAGCAGATAGGGACAGGGAAGGAGGAGCCATCCGCGGCCCATTAGCACAGCTGTGTGAAGGTAACCAAAGTTGGCTATTCCCTTCCTGAAGGAGGAAAGTCTAGTTTCCTCGTAGGGATAAACTCCTTTGTTATGAAAATTATTTAGCTTACCCCAATTCCCTGCATCAGTCCTGTTGTGTTAGAATACTGATGTATTCAGTGTGTCTTCAAGAAGCATGGAAAAGGAGCTCCAGTTTCTTCTCCAGAACGCTGCAATGCCCTATGGAAGTCAATCCACATCAGTTGTAAGTGCTTATTTTCGATTATTTGGCATGGATATATTCTTGTAATCTATATTTTTCCCTGATTAGTACATTCATAAGGAAAGTATTTACAGGGGGAAGTCACATCTTTTTTTCTTAAACCCTTTCTTTATCTGTATTTCTACAATTAATTTCTCATTTCAAAATAATTAGATTGATTTGTTTTTCAAGGGAAGAATTGCCACTCTACCGAACTACGTTTCCTGTTTAGTGTAGATTAAAATGATATTTTGTTGCTCTGTATAATTTGTAGTTTGGCGAATTTTTAACCTTTGACAAATCGTTGGAGTAGGAAACCAATTATTTCTTTTCATTTTTGAGTTGCAGTTGAAGTTAACTATTTTATTTTAAAGTATTAGTTTGAATATGGATTTTGAAAACACTTTATTGAAAATAGGAAAATATATTTGTGACATGATTTATAAATGCAGCTTGAAAATCAGTTCATGTAATAGTAACAATCTTTATGTTGGCAACTGATATAATTATTCTGATTTCGATTGAATGCAACATATCAAACTATATGGTTACTGTATTATCATATTAAGCTCAATTAAGCAAGTAAATGACTTTTTTTTACATATTCCCATTCAAATTAACTTAGCCTTACCAGCACTAGAATAACAATTGTGAAAGAAGATACTGTTTCTGTTAAATATTCTTTGCCATACTTTTTCATTTAATGAGAGTTATTCAAACAGGTTTAGATTTCATATAAATGATATTTGTATGCATTTATATTTTACTATAAGGTGAAAATTTTACAAGCCCTTTATATTACTTAGTTAATGTTCCACAGTTTATGTTCCACATCTGTCAAGAGTACAAGTCCAGAAGACAGATGGCCCAATGGATGCTGCAGGTAAAACAATTGAACTTATGAGCTCCAAGGTAGGCTCATGCTTAACATCCCCTACTTTACCAATTAATTTGAAGAGTAAGGAGCTGGAAATATTTCTTTGCTGCTTTCTGTAATACGATGTGCACTTAAGAATTTTTTAAATAAATCACCTTCAAAAACTGCTCCAGGTGTCTTCTATGCTGCAATTCCTCCATGAGTAGAAAATCAAGTCAAATACATATTTTACTGAAAAAAATACCTACAGCAGAAGTTTTTGTCACTGTAATCACACATCAGAGATTCTGTGGAACATGATATTTGGCCAAAAATATCCTTATATGAAAATTTGTCACTTTGCATTGTAAAATTATTATAAGATATTCTTGGTTTGCAACATATATCTTATTCTAGATAGGATTATATAAAAAAAATTGTTGAATTAATTGTGTTTGCTGTAAATAGGCAACGATTATAATTTAAGCAACCTCAATCACTGATTATGTACTTATATTCCATACTTCACATGGAAGTTATGATAAGTAGGATAGTATCAATGTACTACAGGATAGGACAGTATATTTTATGAAGTCCTTGAATTATTGATATATAGGCATTCAGTCATTTTCAAATAAGTATTTTAATTAATGAATTTGATGTAAAAATCTACAAATAAAAATAATCATTATGTCATGCAGCTTTCGATTAATTATTAAGATTCTGTTGTATTTAGCAACCACTTTTTCAAAATTTCGTCTTGCCATTATGGCAATATTTGAGTATGGCAATGCCATACTCAAAATCTCTCAGGCGCACAAGGTATGCTAAAGGACGAAAGTTTCTGGTTAATAGATAGTGGCGTGTTATCTACGAGGACTTTTTTCGATTTGTGAAAAGATNTTTTTATCTAAAAATGGATGCCAATAACTGAACAGTTTTACCTACTCTTTCAACAGAAGCAATCTAAGCTGAAAATTGATCCAAAATCTATTCTTAATAACACTACCAGAGGGTTGCATAGATTTTGAAAAATTAGAAGCATTTACTGTTATCTAAAACGTGGAAAGTAAGTTTGATAGCTTCTAGAAGTAACCACTTTAACTTTTTACCAAGGAGGATAGCATGTACGCATTGAAAAAAGGGCTTGCAAAATGACAATTCCAATTGAATAAAAATAATTTTCCACCAATGTGCCTAAACTGACATTTTGGAGTACCTCGTGTTACGAGCTTTTGTCTCTAACTTTTAAATTTTGCCGACAGCAGAAATAGATTGTTATAATTAAAGATTCAAACCGCGTAGTAAATTAATCAGAGCAAAGAAAAAATCTGCACGAGGAACTTTCGCACCAAAGCATCACCAGAATGCCAATAAGCGGAGTTTCGTAGGCTACATATTCATTACATAGATTCTGCAAGACTTATTTTTACGTACGGTACGATACGGTTTTATACAACGCATTCGAGGAAACCGCTTCACGGAACAACATTCAGCGGAAGCTTTAGCGCTTGATTGTCGAATTACGAACCCATTCAAAGTTGAGATTTGGAAAATTCACTCAGAGTAGGAAGATACTGAATTTGATTTAACAGTCCCTTGTAGCCATTTTTAGAGTAAAATATCGATAATTATACTGCAAAAAATTCATTACCAAAAATCAAGTTAATAAAGTCAATTCTTGAGGTTTCGTATTGCGTCCCTGAAATGCTTGATCTAACTATAATAAACCAATTAGGAGCCAACTAGGACCTCGGGAGTGTCCCACCCTTACGTCAGCGCATACCTCAAACATTGATTACGGAAATTACTTCTACCCCCACATTTTCATTGCAACGGCGCGAAATCAGTGCGTTACAACATTTCGCCGATAATTGAATCAACCCGCTATCATAAAATAGCGAGTCGAGGAAATTGATTAATCCATTCCTATGCTTTTGTTTCAAGAGGTCACTGCACTCCGCGAACCAGTCTAATGCCCGAGGTTTCTTTGTCTGTTTTTCTAATAATTTCTTCTGCAAATGTAGGAAACAATGATCTGTATCTGTAAGCACCTTAGCTGAGTAATTTTACCTGACCCTTTTAAATTTTATGTCTTGGGGTAACTCTTCAAATAATTCCCCAGTCATTCTTATTTTTAAGATAATTATTTGGGATGTTTGATTTCCTTTGTTTCTCTCCATTTGCATCCATAATTCATTTAATTAACTATTTAATATTTTGCTAATATGCTCTTAATTTTTGCTTTGTTCTGAAAAGATGTTTGTTTCCTGCTATCATCTTTCTCTTTTCTTTATCAAAATTGTAAATTTAACAATTAGAGTAGACTAAAGTCTTAATTTTGATATGCAATTGCAAAATTCTAGAATGTGATAACACTCTGGATGCCCATTCAGATATTAAACTGAGAAATTTCTCTTTAGAAATCTGTTACTTTTCATTTTCAAGTTCTTGATAAATTCATCAATTGATTAACAATTAACATTTTAGTGAAATCAAGCACTCCTTGCAATAGAAATACTGCAGTTCCATAACAATCTTTCCATGTTCATATTTCAGAAACATTTTCTCTCTTTATGTTTAAAATTTGAATGATAAATTATTCAAGATAATTTTCTGTTCTTTTGTGGATAATGATTCAAATTTTAGTCTGGTTAACCTCTGGCTGCACCTTGTGTCAAAGTAGGTCTTTGTCATTTTCAAGTTCTCTTCCCTATGGCGAACTTACTTTCACAATTCATATTGATTGCGATTTTTATTGGTTCATGTTATGCACTGTTCATGATATTCTTTAAAGTTGCAATTTCCCATTTGCTTGGTTTAACTTGATTTGTTTAACTCTTGTTATCATCAATTTTCAATCATTTCATGCAACATTTCTTTAATTCTAATTTTGGCTATATTTTGACATTTCTCATGTTGTTTAATCAAGTTGAGTTTTGA
>KZ308190.1:67720-82509 GCA_000376725.2 Ladona fulva
CACTGAGAATACAAGTGCAGAAGACAAAATGGCTGCCACAGCTGCAGGAAAAACAATTGCTGTTTTGAGCTCCGAGATAGGCCCAGGTTTGACGTCCCCTGCTGTACCAAAATTTTTGGTGGGTGAGGAGTTGGACATATTCACAATGAAACTTGAAAAGGTTCTTTCTGACATTTCTTTATTGCTCTCTAATAAATCACTCTGTAATAAAGTGTACACTTCAAATATTTTCAATAAAGCACATCAAAAATACTCCTGGTGTCATCTTTGCTGCAATTCCTTCATGCATTTATCCAGCCAAGAGTACATATTTCACTGAATTAAACCTGCAGAAGAAGTTTTAGCCATTAAAATTACACATTGGAGATATTTTACAGAACAGTATTTGCCATAAAACATCTTCATATGAATTTTTTTTTTCATTTAGAATTAGAAAAAAATTTTAACTGAAAATGGATGTCAATGTAAGGCTTACTGAACTCTACAACGACAGCAAGGTAAGAACGAGACAAATCTATTCAAAACATTACAAGATAAGCTTTTACAGGTCTCGAAAAATTTTAAGCAATTTAATTGATCAAATAAGAACTGAATTAAACTTGCAGTTGGTTTAGCCATTGATATCAGAGTAATGCAGAATATGGAGACACTACAGAACAATATTTGGCCACAGTGCCGAGTATGGAAATTTTTCACTTTAAATTTCAGAATTTTTATCTAAAAATGGATGCCAATAACTGAACAGTTTTACAGACTATCAACAAAATCAAGCTGAACATTGATCCAAAATCAATTCTTAATAATACTGAAAGAGGATTTCATAGATATTGAAAAAATTTAAGCATTTGCTGTTATCTAACAATTGGAAAGTAATCTTGAGAGCTTCTAGTAGTAAATGCAAGAACTACCAAAAAGGATGGCATATACACATTGAAAAAAGAGATTGCTTGCAAGCTTGCTAAAATGACAATTCCAATAAATTAGATAAAAATCAATTTCCACCAATGTGCCTAAACTGACATTTTGGAGTACTTCATGTTACCTGCTTATGTCTCAAATTTTGAAATTTTACTGACAGCAGATATCTTATGTTACAGTTAAAGATTCTTAAATGTGCTGTGCTATTAATCTCATTGTCAGAAAAATCTGCATCACCTACAAGGATATCATTCACATTGAAAAAAAGACTACTTGCCAATATGACAATTCCACCGATGTCTAAACTGACATTTTTGGAGTACTCCATGTTCCGAACTTTTGCCTCGAATTTTGAAATTTTACTGATAGCAGAAATTGCTTGCAATAATTATTCTTCACGTTTCTGCACGACTGGGCTCATTGTCAGAAAATTCTGCATCAAACCGCGTAGTAAATTAACCGGAGAAATGAGAAACTTTGCATGAAGAGCTTAAGCACCAAAGCATCACCAGAATGCCAATAACTAGCGTTAGGAAGGCATCTTTCTCAATGGATATACTCTGTAAGACGTTACAGTTTTTACGTGCTGTACGTGACGGTTTCATACAACGCATGCGAGAGCGGAAGCTTTAGCGTTTGAATGTAGAATAACGAACCCATTCAACGTTAAGATTTGGAAAATTCGTTCTCACAGAGAACATGAAGATTCTGAATGTGATTTAACAGTTAACTTATACTTAGTTTCCCTTATTAGAGTAATACATCACCGCAAAAATTCATTACCAAAAATCAAGTTAATACAGTCAATTCTTGAGGTTATGTATTGCGTCGCTGAAATCCTTGAACAAACTAAAAGAAACCAATTAGGACATCCCTAGGAGGTGTCCCACCTGTACGTCACCGCATCCCTCAAGCGTTGATTACAGAAGTCACTTCCACCCCCAAATTTTCGTTGTAAGAGCGTGAAATAAGTGCGCTTACAAAATTTAGACGTTATCTATTTAAACCCGGCTATGAGAAAGAATCTGAATGACTCGAGGAGATGTAATGCATCCATTCTTATGCTTTCGTCTCACGAGGTCGTTCCACCTGAGTCTAATGCCCGAGGTTGTTTTCCGCTGCAAGTCCTGTTGACTTACGGAATTACTTTCTTGGAAGGCTCACGGAACCGACATGTTTTAAGTGCAACCGAAGAGAATTTAGGACCAAGTAAAAGAAAAGATTTATATTTAAATATAGTTTTAGTCTAATAGTTAACTACCCCGAAAGCCCAATGCTATGATGTTATGAACTATGAATTTAACTTCAACAACCGACTGAATTTACCGCTGAAGCCTAATTCAGACCCGGATATTAATTGTTATCAAACATCGATACATCAAAGTAGAAGATATCTGAGAAAAACTAAAATTTAAATACTGAAATCCGAACGTAATAAGTTTCCGATTTATGAAAATACGTAAAATCGAACATTTCTACTCTAAGGATCGGCTGGTCAAATGTTCCATTAAACAGAACAGCTCATTCTCGATCGTGTCGTACGGAACAAATGCATCAAATCTAAAATTGAGATAAAAGGGCAAACTTGGAACATCGCTACCAGAATGAAACAATTTTAACTCTCTAGTTTCCTTTAAAAGATTCTTAAGATAAAACTGCAACCTTCGTGTAACCAACTCGCGATGACGCCATGGTATAGAATAAAAATTCCTGCGATGAGATTTTGCACCTAAACGAAAACAGCTTCATTGACATGAAAAGCTCGCGGTTAACTCATTTACCTCACACATTCAATAATTCCCGCGATGATATTGTAAACTGATCAACCACCGTGAAAATAAAGCACACTACGACCAAAATTAATGAGAAACGTTTAAAACTTTTAACACTAGTACTTTTTAATAAGACTCACGAAAAGATGCGACCGACTGTCTGAGATAGGGCCTTCAACTCCAGGCGACGTCCTTCGTGCGGCAGCGATGCGTCTTCGAACAGGAACGAACCTTTAACCTCCGGCAGTCAACAGAAAAGAGGACAAATTGGTGTCCTGCAAACCTTTTTATGCTTAGACAATGGATAGGGGTGGGGAGTAGGGCGCAGTAGGGGAGGGGAGGGTTGGAAACTACTACTGCGATTACTATAATTCTTAAATAATTATAAAATATTGCGAGATTTATGAAATCCATTTTTCGGTGTAAGTTTTTAAGAGAAAATAAGTATTTAGATTTAATAAAAAACCTACAGTTGATTATTTCCTAGATACTGTTCATACATACCTATAGAAACTGAACCTATTCCAAATGTCAAGAAACTTCCATTGTTAATTCGAGTCATACTGTAACGTCATTGCGTGGTTACCCAATTTTTTCTCAGCTNGAAAATAAATAGAAATTTTTGATTTTTCGATATCTGGGTTAGGTAAGCCGAATATAGAAGGGGGAAGGTTAAAAAATATTTCATATTTCCGTCAGATAATGTAGGGATAAAAATAGCGCCACCATTCAGATTTATGCTATCAATTTCCTGTAGGCTATTACAAATGTTAAATAATTGTTCCATTGTAATGTTAGTTCATTCTAATTATAATTTTACGTCATTTCGTGGATAACCAATTTTTTTCTCCTCAACCTGAATACCAACTTTCTGATACTATTGCGACTCCGAAAGCATTTTAGTGGTCGAAGAAACTGGAGGCGGTTTTGAAGACGATGTTAAAATCCAGTTTCCATCACGTCTTCCATGCTTGAAATATACTTTATACAAGTTACTACACAATGTAACTTTTGCTGAAAGATGCCTCCGAACTAAATGAATGTATGGAAGATCAGCGAGTAGAACAGAATCATACCCCATTGACAAAGTTTGTATTAATGCATTACTTTTAAAAGCGTACGAAATGGTATTCGATTTGATGAGAATGAATTTCCATATATGGTTCACAGAAATATGTATGAAATTTAAGTCGTTCAATAATCTTGGAGAAAAATCTTCTGCTGCTTCTTTTTAAGATACATTTCATTTGCAAGTTTCAAGTATTTTAATCTATTTATTTTATGTTTATACCTGTCCATTGAGATTGAGTGTAACGACAAAGATTGAATGCAACAACAAACATGAATATAACCAACATTTGGCTCAATGGGGTTTTTATATCACCTGCCTAATCTAGGTGTTGTGAAGAGCAGAGCCCACCCTTAGTCTTTTAAATGCTGTCGATGCTGAATGAAATTGTTGTCAATGCACATGCATTTTGAACACTGACTGAAAAGTTACATAAGAACAATAATTTTTACCACACAAGTAAAATTAGTAGAAGAGAAATATTTAACTTATGCAATATGCCCAGGATATCTTTCTCTTTAACTGAGTGCAATATAAGTACAATATATGAATGTAATAAAGTTACAAATATTTTTATTTTTGAATGTTTCTTTTTATGATTTAAAATGTTGTTAACTATAAACAAAACTTAAATTTTGGATTTAAATGTATCCTTTAGTACTTTTGTACATGTAATATCAATCTTTAACTGTACTTAAACTTTGCAATTTGTGTGTTCTATAACTTAAGGTATTTATCTTGTCATTAGTAATATGTATCATAGCACCTTACAACTGTCATATCTTTGCTTAATATTTATATTTTATAGCCTTATATAGCTTATAGAATAATTTATCATGGCACTGAATAATTTTTCTGTTTTTTTTCTTACCTACCTATTTCTAGAGTTAAAAATATTATTTTCTTTGAATGTTTCCTTGTTTCTGATTTAAAATATCGTTAAATATAAACGAAATTAATATTTTTATATTTAAAAGTATCTCTTTGTACCTATGTACTTGTGATATTAATGTTAAATTGTATTTTAAACTTTATAAAGGGCTAGTCCTGTTAATAAACTTTATTCGATTCTATAACACAGCCTTTTGCCTCAAAAAATATATGATCAGAGCTGGTTCTAGGTACTTGGTATGGTAAGTAAACTGCATTTGTTTAGCTTTATAAATTAATAAACTAGCATTAAATTTTAAGTTAATGGAAGTTGTACCAGCTGTGTTAACTCATTCTTAAAAATAACCTAACTTCATAATCTTCGATAATAATTGCTTTACTGCTGGCTTTTCAACTGTCTTCCTTACCAAATTTTCAACCTTTCTGTCAGGAAGTCATCCCCTAGTGTGGTTTTTTCTACCTTGGCTCTGTGTCATATGGTGGTTCGAACCACAGACCCTTAGCCACTCCTTTCAACGGAAGTACCCCTACAATGATATAAAAGTTGCGAATCTTGAAGTATTGTGTGAAGGTTGAAAAATTAATTGAAAATATATTTATTAATGAATCGATCTATGACAGCAGGCGTTCATCACATATTCCTACGTTGTATTTTTATTTCCTTTGAACAATCCATTTGGTTAATTACTAGTCACTATGATATTGCAAGGGCAATAGAAACGCCATTCCGTATGGTATAATTTTTCGATTACCGCATAAGAATACAAATTAAAGTTAGTATTAAAAAAATCGAGAAAGTTTGTAATTATCTAGAAAAAATAAGCAAATAATCAACAAATGACTGGTGTTTAAGTATTTACAGACAGGCTTCGCCTTTTGCGGAGATTGCGTTCCTAAAAATATACGAAAGATAATGTCAGGAAAGAGCAGTAGTGATGTAGAGTGGTAGAAAATGCAAGGTTCGGTCCCAATGTAAATGGACCAAGATGAATTTGTGTTTGTATTGTGAGTTATAAGGAAAGAGACAGCAAATTAATTAATGTACGATAGATTTAATGAGATAAATTACCTGTAAAAATAAAAGAAAGTAAAATAAATTGTAGCTTCGTAAAAAAATCTATAAATTAGGCGAAGCTGGTAAAAAACTAAACTTCGTAAGTTTTATAAGAAATGTTTATTCCGACCGGTTTCAGCCATCGACGGCCATCATCAGGTACATTTTTATCAAAAGCACAGGTAGGAAGAAGCGAAAGACGAGGGGAAGGGTTAGGAAAGGTTTAGTTGTTGGTAACAGGATTTTTATGGGCAAGGATTTCTATTGTTTCCAGAGAATCCATTTTTTTCCTCTGGGGACGCATGTAGTAATTTCCCTTCGATGGAACTGGAGTGGCCCGTCTCCCGTAGATGTTCCGCGAATGCAGAGCCTGGGGTCAGCAAACGGAAACAACGTTGGTGCTCTGCTGCCCTTGTCTTCAGAGATCTACCGCTCTGACCGCAGTTCGAGGCAGTACCTTCTGAACAAGATGCTCAGCATCCAACACCTGCTGGAATGCGATAAATACGAAACGATTCGCAGCTTTTATATTCAGAATGCCCTGTATTCTGTGAACTTTCCATAAGGCGGAGACATGTCATGAAGAACCTGTTAAATTTAGAGTACATTCATCTTCATACTTATTCAGAAAGCATGAATAATGCAGGAAAGCATTCTATAAAAAAATTGTCAGTCATTCTGAATCATTTTCTGCTACATTCTGCAAAGTTGACAACCTTTACCAGATCTGCACAATTTTTCTTGTGTGAATTGTGTTCTCTGTTACCCACAAATGCAGCTAACTGGAGGTTAAAGCTTTGTACACCCTTGCTGTTGGCTACCTTCCAGTAAGTAGAGTAAGGCAATTCTTGTTTAACCCCCGAGCTTACTTTAGTTGTGCAATTGGCTTGTTTTTGTTCGCTAAGAATATAGTTGGTAAAAGTAATGTAAATATTAACATAACATTATTTGAAATTCCTCAAATTACTCCTGCATGATATTGAGAATTTGTTTTTATTAAGAGGAAATTACTAGAATTTCTTTTTCTAAGTGTGCAAAGGATCACAGATTAGCAGAAATCAGGAAAAATTCTTTCTAGTTAAAAAGAATAGACACATTTTTAAATACTTCAATGTTTCCACCATGCACAAAGCTCCCCAAGTTAAATTAATCGATATCTTCATTGGAGCACAACACACTATTGGTAGTTTCATTTCAGTTTAAATTTTAAGTTCTTTCAATTTAAGTTTTTTTTAATCTTGTTGCTATATCTTGATGAATAGCATAAATTTCATTTTTCTAATGGAATAGGACAAAGAAAAGGATATCTTTCATTAATTTTTTTCTCATTCCATGGCTCAAATAATATGAAAGCTACTAAACAATGCTGAATTGTCAAGCATTTTGGTAACTCTTACTGAATGAAAAGTGTTACATGCAGTATCATCATGCTGAAATTCGGACATTTTCCTCTCTCACTTTTGTTCTACGTTCAAACATAATAAGACGAAAAATTAAATCTATCATTTTTGCAAAAAAATGTAGTCATTTTATTAGTCTGTTATTTCCTTCTGTTACTAATATTCAGTAAATTGTTAAATGCAAAATCTCTCACCTCAAGTGGTTTATAAACCTAGGAAAATCTGAAATCATATTTTGCCACATCTGTCCATGCTTTTATAGGCCATTGTACACCTATCAATTAAACAGGCCGGATAAACAGTCAGCCGTTTTATGTAAAGCTGCTTTAGAGGATAATGTAATTTAAATGGATTCGATATGGTCCACAAGTTTTTTTTTAGGTGGCTCATGAGTGTATTTGATAATATGTAATACTTGCCTTAAAATATCCTTTTCTTATTGATGTAGAAATAAATGATAATCACTTGTACTGTTCTAAAAAATATATTTCTCTAGCGTTCTGGGTTAGAATGTTTAGTTAATCTTCAGCTATCTTTTTAATTAAAATCTGAGTACTTTTTGAGTTCTTCCAAAGGTTTACATTAACTGCATTCCATTGTTTTCTGTGAGATGGAATTTTAAGCCAGGGTGTTTCATTCTAGTCCATTGTTGGATTTATATTTCAAGATAAGTGCTTTGCAACTCAAAATCAACCAAGAAATTTTGAATCAGGAGTTAACATTTGATAAATATCCGGTTATTTAAAGAGTCCTACTCTTTCAAGAGAAAATAAAATTTGCTGATATTCATTAAAAAATAATTGATAATATTTATTATTAAAATGCCAATGTTATTATTCTACTTATTATCTCCATGAAAGTAAAACTAAGAAAATGTAGTAAAGGGAAGCAAATGCAGTAATAAGTGGCATTTATTGATCGATTAATTTGTAAAACTTTTGTTTATAAATCAATTCATGAATATTTCACCCAGAAACTCCCTCATTCACATAATCTTTGTGATTCCCTGAATATCTTCTCTAACAATCAAATATCAGTAAGAAAAAGAAGGTTGGAACATGGCTGTTTATTAATTAGATGTTTAAAAATACTCTGTAAGCCATCTTTCTGCAAACAAAACTCGTGCTGAGACAAATGGGAACCTCCGAATTACTGATGGGCCTGCCCAGAAATCAATAATCCAGAGCTTCCCGTCTCTGAGAGAGAGTTCCGCTTGCCGAAAGGCAGCTTATGGATATCAGTCCTTAAAAAGACTCTTCACAATTTACCATTCATTCATACAGTAAGCAAACCCCCTACAGATATTTTTATTAATGATCCATCGATGAACAAAATTGCAAATAATATTAGACTAAAACTAATGGGTGATATCATGGTAGAATCATTTGACGTAAAATTCCTTGGAGTGCACATTAATAATAGCTTAAGATGGGAAGCACATATTAACAATTTATTCAGCCATGTTGCAACTGCTTGCTATTTATTAAGGAGAATAATAGACATTACCAATAGAGAAACTGCACTCATGGTGTACCATGCCTACATAGCCAGTAGGATTAAATATGGTATTGCTGTTTGGGGGCAATCTCCTTATGCCACTCGTTTATTTAAATTACAAAAGTGGGCAATTAGAATTATTTCTGGAGCCAGAAAACGAGACAGCTGTAGAGAGTTATTTAAAAACCTTATTGTTCTTCCTCTCCCAAGTATGTATATATTCTATACACTGATATTCTTGAAAGAAAATGGTGAATTATTTAACATAAAACTAAACTGTGACATACATGACCATAACACCAGAAACAAACAAAATATAAATTTATGCCCACACTCTCTGAAGGTCTACAATGAAGGCCCATCTCATGCTGGAAGTATCCTATACAATAAACTTCCTAAGAATATCAAATTAGCTGAGACCTCATCCAAATTTAAACATCTCCTACGAATCTTCTTGTCGAAAAACTGCTTCTATTCTGTAAGTGAATATGTAAATACCTAGAATTTTTCCATTCTAATTTATTTGATTGTATGTATATAAATCTTTCTATATTTTTTGATATGTCAACATTATGAATACATTGTTTTAATATTGTAGACTTGAATTTTGATATGCCTATACATGACTTGTACATGTCCTGGGATGTAATAAAATATTATTATTATTATTATGAAAAGATCATGAAGGTACCCAAGTCTTATAAAATCCTTGGACTAATGTCATGCATGCCCCCAACTGCTGCATCCCAGGTGACTACACAGATTCCTTGTATATTGGGATGGCCTTGGATATAAGAACCATTATCTTGCCCGTTACTTGTATAATCCTGTGACTGAGTTGCTAATCTTCATCACTTTCACTCTCTTCCTCATTGAAGAGGGAATTATTTTTTAAATTTTTATCTTCACACTCATACTATACATGTGGCTCGAACATGAGTGAGGCCCATTCAATTAAAATTTCCTTTACTTCATTCAATTTTATTTGATGAAAACTGTGGTTGATTTCCAAATGTCAACTATGATTCATAATTTTATTCTTTATTCTTCCAACCATCGGAGTACAAGACATGGTATGAGGATATTTTCTCTGAAAGTGGAATAATACATTGGATTTGATTCCTAATATGTCGTAAGCCATCATTACTGACAAGAAAAACTCAGACATGCTTTAGCTTTATTTATATACTAACGGTGCTGGAGGAGAATGGTTGGCCATTTTCCCAATATGGAAGAGTTATAGCTTATAAATAGCTCATTTCATATGTATTACATATTAAAAATAACTCGGGTTGATATAGTATAATTTTGTACCTAAGTATTGCAATGAGAG
This sequence comes from Ladona fulva, assembly GCA_000376725.2. Classification (NCBI taxonomy): domain Eukaryota; kingdom Metazoa; phylum Arthropoda; class Insecta; order Odonata; family Libellulidae; genus Ladona; species Ladona fulva. The sequence continues at coordinate 77,655 of KZ308190.1, forward strand.
ATGAAGTACATTCTAATGGTGAGGTCATATTTTCCATTTAAATAAATTGTAATCCACTACTTTCAACTTGCAGAGCTGAGATATTTCACTCATGGGGATAGAAAATACCCAAAGTGTTATGCATGCTGCAAAAATTCTGAATAAAGTATCACATAAGTTGGCTAAATATTATTCCATCCTTACATTTAATGAATTTGAAGATTTGTAAATAAATCTGTCGGTGTCATCTGATAGTGTATCAACTTAAGGCAGTGTCACATACACTTCTCAGTGGGTATCACTGGTGTTGCATTGTCGGTAGATATTTTGATGATTACTGGAGCTAGCATAGTGAACTGTACCCTGTGTATTGCAAATCTATCTAATTTCGAATTGTATCAAAGTAATACAGGTTCATATGTAGTGTTTTACACCAGGTAAAAAATTAAAGCAACTTACCAAACATCACCCTCTTCTTTCACCAACTCCCTTTGGCTCCCAGACTCATCACCATGGAGATCGTGAAGGGGAGACTACTGGATGAAGAAACTCTGTTGATGTCCGGGATGCAGCGATCGAGAGAGGTCCACTCCTCAATGGCCTTCGCAACTCCAGGAGGAAGACAACGCAGAAGTGGAAATCCTCCCAGAAGGCCCAATTACAACAACGAGGGCGTCAGAGGGAACAACTCGGGGCGGCCATCTGCGGGATCTTTCCCGTTCCTTTGCCACAACTGCGGGAAACCAGGGCACAAGAGAAGGGACTGCAGGAAGCCTCCAACGTCAGCCAACAATGACAGGAATCTCAGATGAGCCAACGCCGTTGGAGTAGAGTCAGAAGAGGTGGTATATTCCTTTTCAGCGGTGGATGGTGAAAAATCGGACTGTCTAAGTTGGTATTTGGACTCAGGAGCAAGTGAGTATTTATTCAATTGTAAAGATATAGTTGAAAATGTTAAACCTTTGCCTAACCCTCTTCAAATTAAAGTCGCCAAGTCAGGCCAGTACTTAGTTGCAAAAGAATATGGGGAAGTAACTGTAAAATCATTTGTGAATGGTAAGGCTAAGAAAATTGTTGTCAGTAATGTAATGATTGTTCCTGAATTAGAGTTGAATTTGTTGTCTGTAAGAAAATTGGATCAAGCAGGTTTTGATGTTGTGTTTAGTGATGGGAAGGCAACCATCATGAAAGGTAAAATTCCTGTAGCAGTTGGCAATAGGAAACTTAAGTTATATGAGCTTCAATTTGAACTTGTAAAGGAAACTGGTGAAGCAAAATTGACTGAGGCTGAAACAAAGATTTGGCATGAGAGGTTTGGCCATATGGGTAAATGTTCTTTAGATAAGCTTGAGCTTCTGGCTGATGGTCTGAAGTTAGGAAAGGGTGCTAGTAAGGCATTGAATGAAAAGGTTTGTGAAACTTGTATTGCTGGAAAACAGGTAAAAATGCCTCATTCTCAGGAAAGGGTGAGAGCAACTAGGCCTCTTGAGCTAGTTCATAGTGATGTGATAGGTCCCCTAAGCCCTGTTTCATGGAATGGCAAGCGGTATATTTTGAGTTTTATTGATGATTACTCACACTTTACTGCTGTGTATTTTCTTGCTTCAAAATCTGAAGTGTTTCATTATTTCAAAATTTATGAGGCAATGGCATCAGCGCACCATAATNATATGGCCAGATGTATGGTGTATGATATATGGCCAGATGTATGGTGTATGATATATGGCCAGATGTATGGTGTATGATATATGGCCAGATGTATGGTGTATGATATATGGCCAGATGTATGGTGTATGATATATGGCCAGATGTATGGTGTATGATATATGGCCAGATGTATGGTGTATGATATATGGCCAGATGTATGGTGTATGATATATGGCCAGATGTATGGTGTATGATATATGGCCAGATGTATGGTGTATGATATATGGCCAGATGTATGGTGTATGATATATGGCCAGATGTATGGTGTATGATATATGGCCAGATGTATGGTGTATGATATATGGCCAGATGTATGGTGTATGATATATGGCCAGATGTATGGTGTATGATATATGGCCAGATGTATGGTGGAAAAGGCCAGATATCATTCATGCCAATATGGCGACATGTAACAATGCCTTGACGTGTCGGTCCTGCAATAATAAGGTCGAATCGAAAGAAAAAGTTGTGTCTTGCTACACCTGTGCATTTATTTTTCATCATAAATGTTCAAACCTTAGTGATGTTGTATTGAAAGTCCTGAGTGAATCCAGGGATATATTTTGGGCCTGTTTTTCCTGCCGCTCTGGTCAATCTTTCGTCAATAAGATGGCGGCGGACATTGAACTCCTTAAAAGTGAAGTGAACGCGCTAAAATACAACAATAGTGTTACTGATAATGGTCTATCCAATGTGATTCAGTCACAAGCCGATCAAGCGAATTTTTGTGTGAACATTAACGCCAAGACTGTTTCTGCCTCCACGCAAACTCAAACAGTGCAAACTGACGAGGATAAATTTCCCCCCGAGATACAGCGAGAAAACTCTCCCATAGATGAGTCTCGTTTACGAGTGAAAGATTTTCTGGATTCTTGTCGTCCAAGTCAACACTACACTATGAGCACGAGTACTAACACTACGAGTACATCAAGTACGGCACAAAACAACGCAGCTGGTGACGCCTTCCGTACAGTCATCAACAAGAGACGATGTAAGAGGCCAATCATCGGCACCGTGGATTCACCTGACGACTTGATCGTCGGCATACCGAAAAAGGTACATCTACACGCATGGAGGTTCAAGAAAGGCTTCACTACCAATGATCTGTCGGATTATATAAAAAAGAAAACGTCCATAGTGGCCGAAGTATTTGAACTTTCAACCAAAGGAGATTACGCTTCCTTTCGTGTGTCTGCCGATGCAGTCCATCNTAGAGACTGAGGATAATGTCCTTCGCAGAAGTGGTAGGTCAAGGCATCCCCCAGCCTATTTGGATGATTTTGTGTTATACAATTGTGAGGAAGATAATTTTGCCCTTTGTGCAGAGACCTTTGTTTCTGATTTGCCAGAAGACTATGATAGTATCAAAGGTAGATCTGATGAGCAATTATGGTTACATGCTGTGAATGAGGAAGCAATGGCCCTCAAAGAAAATAATACCTGGGCATTGGTGGAATTACCACATGGGAAAAGAGCCATTGATAGTAGGTGGGTGTTCAAAATTAAGATGGGGCAAAATGGAGAAGAAAAATATAAGGCAAGACTTGTAATTAAAGGGTGCAGCCAAAGAAGAGGCTTTGACTATCTTGAAACCTATGCTCCAGTTGCTAGATTAACTACTTTCAGGACTCTTTTATCTGTTATCAACTTCAAGCATATGTATTCACTGCAATTAGATGTGAAGAATGCATTTCTTCATGGAGACTTGGAAGCAGAGATCTACATGAAGCAGCCCCAAGGTATTGATGATGGCTCCCAGTTAGTTTGCAAATTAAATAAAGCCCTCTATGGACTTAAGCAAGCACCCAGGGCCTGGAATGAAAAGTTTACTAGTTTTATGAAAAGGTTAAATTTCACTCAGTCAAAGCATGATTCATGTCTTTATGCATTAAAAGTTGGTCTTTCTTCAGTGTATGTACTTGTGTATGTGGACGATATAATTTTAGCTGGAAATGAAATGGGTGAGATTAATAAGGTTAAAAATTCTCTTATGACAGAATTTAAAATTAAGGACTTGGGAAAGCTGTCAAACTTTCTTGGAATTCAAGTGTCTTGGACTGATAAAGGTGTGTTTTTGAGTCAAAAGCCATACCAACTGAATCTCCTGAAAAGGTTTGATATGGCTGATTGCAAAGCAGTGTCAACTCCTATGGAGGTCAGTCCTCCAAGGGAATTAGTAGGGCCATGCATAATTCAGGATAAACCATATCGTGAATTAGTTGGATGCCTAATGTATGTCATGTTGAACACAAGACCTGATTTAAGTGCTGCAATAAATTTCTTTAGCAGGTATCAGTCTAATGCCACGGAACCCCAGTGGAAGGGATTGAAGAGGATTCTAAGGTATATAAAAGGTTCACTGTGTTTTGGTTTACTTCTTCCCCTTCAAGCATCAAGTGTTATGGTAGGCTATGCAGATTCTGATTGGGCTGGTGATCTGGACAGAAAATCAACATCAGGCTATCTCTTTGAGATATTTGGTGGAGTTGTTTCTTGGACTACTAAAAAACAGTCCACTGTTGCACTTTCCTCTACAGAGGCTGAGTATGTTGCACTATCTCTTGCTGGTGCAGAGTTGATTTGGTTAAAAAATTTACTATTAGATTTGGATGTAAGAATTGAAGGTCCTGTTATTGTTTATGAAGACAATCAGCCTTGCATTCATTTGACAGGTAGACCAAACCATGGCAAGCAAAAACATGTTGACGTGAAGTATCATTTTGTGAAAGACTTATGTAACGATGATATTATGTGTTTGCAGTATATTGCATCTGAGGATCAAAAGGCTGACATTCTCACCAAAGGTCTAAGTTCTAAACAATTTGTCAAATTGTGTGCAGAAATTGGAATAATTTCTTTTGATGTGTAAATGTTTTTTTTATTTTACTGTTTGCTTTATTTAGATATACAATATAAGTTGAGGCGGAGTGTTGGTAGTACAACTTCTATTGTATTTGTAGGTTGGTATTATGGTTTCAAGTTTTGTTAAGTTGGTATCATGTATCTATAGCCTTCTGTGTTGACTAAAAAACCCGCTCTTCCGGTTATGATGTTGACCTGTACGGTTGTGTGCTTGTGCTTGTAAGATGTGTTTGGAATCTAATACAATCCTTTTAATTTAAACTCAATGTTGGACTTTTCATTGAAGAAACCTCAAACCCTTCATCAG
>KZ308190.1:90843-140880 GCA_000376725.2 Ladona fulva
AACGGGTGCAGCATCAAAAATTATCTCATGAGCATTTACCCAAACAATACTGAAGAAAAGTCTAATATTTTAAATCTAAAAATTACACAATTAAATGGAAAAATTTTCAACAACTATCCAAAATTTATCATGCAAAAACTATTTTGTTTGATTCTTACTTCAGCTGACTAATTTCAGCTCAAGGAAAAAGGAATTTGTTTCTTGCCTATATATACTTGACTTCATTTATATATTTATACTATTTAACTATCAACCAGCAACAAAAATTAGGGAAAATAGAATGAATCAGCAAAAGGTAAAGAGAGAATAACTGATGGCTCTATATTAGGATACCATTTTATTACTTACATATTTTATAGTTCATTCGTATTAATATCCTTATCTGTGTAACACCAGTTTTGGTTCTCCAATCTTTCATCCTTATTCTTAGTGCAATTTTCTTCTTTCTAACAGAATATATTGGTACCATCAACCTTCCTACACGCAGTATGTCATCAGAGACATTTGTTGGACAAGAGGTCATTGCTAGCGGTTGGGGAAAAACATCTGATGGTATGAAAAATGTCGTATTTGCATTTCATATAATTAAAAATTATAAACTAGTTTTATGGATGAAAGAAAAAACAGAGCTAAACAAATGAAAAACATGGACATTTTTAACCCTTCAAACATTTCCTGAGTTTTCTAAACAATTTCCTTTTGGATAACAGGTGCAGGTGGTGTCAGTAGTACGCTTCAGTACACTCCTTTGAAGGTGATAACTAACGAGGATTGTGCAAGTTATTATGGTGACATTATAACCATTTCTCAAATTTGTGCTTTGGGAGACAACCGACAGAGCACATGCAATGTAAGTACCTTCATAATCATTCTGTTTTCTATTTACATATCTTCTTACTAAGTAAGGGAGATTAATGATCTCTTTCACATGAAAAGACAAGTAATAGAAGTAACAATTACCAGAATTTATTAAATTAGATAAAGACTAATTAAATTATGTAAAAGTATTCAATTAGAAACATTGTAAGTAGGGATATTGACACACAAATTACCTTTGTTCATGCAAGATGGTCTTATCTTCACTTTATATCTGTATCACAAAAATATAAATCAAGATAGATAGGACTTTGTTCAAGGGTGAAAGAAGAAGAGCAGCCACTCTTATCTATTCTTAGATATAACATCAGTGAAAGATGCTAGAGAGGAAGCATCCACCAGATTTAACCTTTTTTTGATTTCTTCCACAATTTTATCCTGATTAAGGAAAATTTCTGAAAGTCACTGCTAACTAATTTTATTAGCAATCTCTATCATTTTACACTTTAAATTGTTACGGGCACTAATGATGAGAGCAGTTATATGCATACACTCATTTTTATTGAGCACTAACTTACACGGATCACACTACTATACTTTCATCCTTGAAATTTTTTCTTTTAAAAAGATTGCTTAAAAATGTCATCATATAATAAAATCATCTACATTAATTAGGGAGTTTTTGCCAAACACAGTACAGTTACTTACTGGCAGGAGCTATATAGTAATTGGAAATTTAATCATCTCCTTTTCAGGGTGATAGTGGTGGTCCATTGGCCATTTATGATGGGGAGAATTCTCTCTTGGTAGGAGTAATTTCTTTTGTCAGCGGAGCAGGATGTGAGAGTGGATACCCATCTGGATACACAAGAGTCACCACCCACCTTGATTGGATCGAAGCTCACTCTGATGTTGTCATAAATCCATGAATCATGGAAAAAAATTTTATTTGCTGCTCTTGCACCCCATGAAACATCCTAATTAGTTCAACAAAAAGAACTTTGTTACTTTCATTCTTTCCTCACATAAAATACAATAATTTCAATAAAGAACCTGTTCTTTTCTTCATAACAAAAATCTTCAGATGCAAATATCTAAGAACTTTATTATAAAAATGAAATAAATATGAGAGAATAAATTATTTTGTGATTGTATTACTAAATCCTTTGCAATGACAACTATGGCACAAGGAGTACTGAAAATTTTTAATCAGTAGATGATTGATCTCAACATTAATCTCTAAAGAGGTACATTTTTTGGGATAAGTGATTTAAAGATCATACCACATACATTTTGATGGACATTAAAAAAGTGGTAGATTATAGGGTGATAATTATCCTTTGGAGATACATGACAAGTAATAATAAATTCAGCTTTTCATAAGGCTAAGAGCATTTTCCAGAGTAATGATGCTAAGTTAGAAAGATTCATTAAAATTATACCATGATAGATGATCATTATTAATAAGAAACAGCAAACATTTTACAGGAATCCTTTCACCAAACACATAAATAATTACTTCACTTCATAGGCTATAATAATGGAATAGAAAGGTAAGGTAAGGTTATATTGTAAGGGAATAGAACAAAGCAAAAAGAATGGAAATTCAAATAATTAACCTAACTGTAGATATCTATTTAGAAATGGCAGGAGTTCAGAAAAATATTTGCCGTCTTACTTGTTCACACTCAATCATGGAAGTATGTGTATAAAAAAATAAAGGCAACGAAAATAGTGACAAGTGGATTTCACACCTTCACCCTTAATAGAAATACAAACCATCCTCTTTAGTAAATATCATTTACATAATATCCAGTGAGGCTGAATATATTTTTTTTCTCACAAGGTTGCCTTAATTCTTTAAAGAATTAAAGAGGAAGGTAAAAGGAAAATAATGCAAAGAATGAACAAAAATAAGAAAATTTACTTGACACAAAAAGACGGAACACATTTGTCCTGGGTACTACCAGAATATGACTTCCTTAAGCTTAGTAAGCTTTTGTAAAATTTATATCTGTCAATCATGGACTGAAAACAAAGAGAATCCAACCCACAAGCTGAACAATCATTAACTTCCACAATTTATTCTCAATATTAGAGGAAATAGAAGCACATGACTTAAGTAGTGAAAGATAATTATTCCACTATTTTTCCTAGTTATAATAGTCACATTCATTAGTGTTGGGACCTAAACTTTCCACTACAGTTTACATATAATTTGTAGTGGTATTAAAATAATAGGTTGTCAAAGTATTGCTGATGAGACTCTACTGTCAGACAATTACCCAGAGAGGAGTATTCCCTTACGTTTTTCCTCTGGTAGCTTAGGCATTGCTGTAATAGTACTGAAACTGATCAATTAGATTAGGTGTTAGACCTACAACAGCAACATATAGTAATAAACTTAAATATATTTNCTAGCACTACTGCAACTCTCCTCTGGCTAAAATTTCCCCCACTGAAAATTACTCTGACATCATCACTCCATAAATCACCCCATCCTTCCATCGCAGTTCACATAGCCCTAGTATGTTAATGTTGGACCTCTTCATTTCTACCTTTACATTTTCCAACTTCCCATTCCTAAGCATTGTCCTAACATTCCAGGTTCCCACCCTTGTTTCCTTGGCCATCTTCACTCTTCTTTTCGTGTCGTTGTCTCCTGGGTAAGGGTTAAATAAATTTGTGGTAGCCGAGGTGGTCTCCCCTTGCCTTCCTCAACCTTTTTTTAATGGGAAACCACCATCACTCGTAATGGCCGCCCCACTGGGGTACAGGCGCCTTTGCAGCCGCCTCACTGAGGTACAGATGCTGTGTGGACTACCTTTCGTCTGGCCCCTACCTATTGACCATTCTGGGTCAATAGGTAGGGGCCTGGTTCTCGGCGGCAAACTTGATAGATACGAACGGAGGCGTCGAGGGCACCCGCAGCGACTTGCACGACCAGTGATCGCTATTTGTGCCGAATCTTGGGAACTACAAGGCAGATTTTGTCAATATTTTAGGAAAACCTTAGTAAATATCTATTAATGTACTGGTAAAACTACCAAGTATGGTGGAACGCTCCGTTCTTACTATTGATAACCGAAAAACGGCCAAAAATGTTGAAATAGATTAACTTAAAGTTAACCTTACGCCACTTAACTATTAACTTTTCGCTTAACTTTAAGTTAAGAGATGCGGCACTTTTTGCCATTGCCCGATCACAATAATATTTTACACTATTTATTTGATGACCATATTGAACAAATTTGGGGCGTACCGAAAGAATTTCAGACTTTAAAAATCACGACACCCTACTATACATACATACGGCATTATTTGGTATTGGTTATTTTTCTTGCTGTTTCATTGGACTATGTTGGTGTTTTGAGTGAATAGCAAAACAAAAAAATATAAGAAAAATAATTGACTCACCAGTGTTTTTATTTAATTATATTTCCCCGACAGGACTTGACAGCGATTTCATCCATTTTTCGTAAACACTATATAGGAAATACTGTCCTGAAAATCGTGCCTCGCAGTTTAGCACTAGTTCGGCAACAGATTAGTGTCGAATGGCGAGTTACCGCTGTGTTTGACCTTTTATTTACAAAATAACTATGAATTTCAGTAAGGAGACGCTTATCGCCCTTCAAATTATTATGGCTGAAATCAAGCATAAGGACTTTGGAATAAAATGAAAGGTGGCGAATTATATATCGCCACATACGGCAAAATTGCTCGGATTATTATGAGATTGCATAAGAAAACTTAATCATTGCGACTCTATTACGGACCTTATTACCAGAATAGGTGGAGCAAGAATGTGGACCATGAGGAAAAAGGGCCTTACTACCACTGATAACAGACAATATCAATATAAATAATTACACTGATATAGATTTAATATTCCTCGCTCTAAGAGTAAATCACTATATTTTTCAATTTGACTAATACTGACGTCTTCTGTTAGTTTAAAATAAATTATAAAGGAATGATTTACCAATGACTATAAACTGATAACATAATAGGGCACCAATGGATATTTTTAAAAAATTGCCACAAACTCTGAGATAAGCAATAGATTCACACAAAATGATAATTTTTTTCTTAGGGACATCCTTTATCAAAATTTGGGATGATATTAAAGCCTTTAGAAATATATGTGTATTTTTCATAAAAAATCATATCCATTTTTAAAGATGTTATCATTGGCATTGATATCTGAAAATTTTTGGCAGTATAAAAGGCCCAACATTGGGATCTATTGTAACATTGGAAACAATGAAGACTCTCTGTGCAGCACTCCTGACATTAGCAGTCTGTGCCTGTGTGCAGGTAAGATTAAATTGCAAAATTGCAATTCACTAAAAGTCGTACAATTTTCGTAGCTTATACAGACATTTTCTGAAGATATTTACATTTAAAATATGAAAAAGAGCAGTTTAAATTACTTTTACCATCACCTGTAAATGAAGATATTAAATATAATAGTTACTTACTAAATAAAGAATAATTATTAGAATCCATAAAAATTAACTGTGCCCTATCAGGTGCAATAAAAATTCCTATTCAATACAAATTTCTTAACTTTATTTATACCTATTTGAAGGGAGAAATATTCTTTTTTCATCTTTGGAATTTTCAATTTTTTGTGAATGTGTCAATCGTAATTTAAAATGAATATGAGATGAACAAGAACACCAGCAAAATATGTTAAATGTAGCTAGATAAAAGACTTGCTGAATCATATCATTATGGTTCATTTTCAGTATTCTATTTAAGAATCTTAGTGTTCTATTTAAACATTAAAGCCCTTTTAAAATGAAGCATGAGATGTGCAGAATATGATAATTACATTTATAGGCATCAGTAAATTGGACAAATGTCAAACATGTGTTGCCACGAGTGCCTGAGCAGACAGTCACTGGGAAGCAATTTGTAGGTGGACAGAGACAATTATATAAATGTAAGTAAGCATATTAATTTTTGACATTTTTGCATCTAAAAGTTTTTTTCTAAAGATTCAATAATCAAGGCTCAATAAAACTTTGCTGTTCCAGGGAGGTTAAATGGAGGGTCACGTATTGTTAATGGTAATACGGCTTCATTAGGTCAATTTCCTTACCAAGTTGCTGTAAACATTGATGCAGGCTACTTCTGTGGAGGATCTATTGTATCTAAAGACTATATTTTAACTGCAGCACATTGTGGAGTCCTGTGAGTTGCAATCTTTCTATATTCTGAATGATCCAGTAGATTATTTTTCACTCCAAAACCTTTGATTCATTCCTTTCCTTTACTTCTTATTTATCTGTCTTTTTTGTGGTATTACCACTAATATACAAGAAAGAAATCAGCTTCTTTATTAAATGAATTTCAGGGGAAACTCTTTCCATATATATCTTGGATCTCTCAGCCCCAGAAGTATTATACAACCAAGGAAACAGGTTATTGTATCAACAAATGTTCAAGTTCACGAAAATTATGATCCTAACAGTCTTAAAAATGACATAGCAATTCTGAAGTTAAACCAGGCAGCACAGTTTGACAGTAAGTGAAAATACTCATTATTATGGGAGACATCATAGACTGGAATAACATTTTAACTCATAATAATTTTACCTTCTGAATCAGATTATGTGCAGCCAATCAACCTTCCTAGACAAAGCCAGTCACATCTCACTTTTGAGAACGAAAGAGTTATTGCCAGTGGCTGGGGAAAAACTTCAGATAGTAAGTACTGTTTTGAGGGAAATGTAGTTGTAGCAAAGAATTACAAGCCATTAATTAATATGAATAATTACCTACATACTTGTGTAATTTTTTGTGCAGAAAAGTTACAATGACACCACCATAAAGCTTTTTTAGTTTCTAGCATTATATACAATAGCTACTCAGTATTAGCATTTATTTTCTTGTATAAATATTTAGAGGTAACATACAGAAAATTCTAAGTTTAGTATACCTACATTACAGATGCAGGAGGAATAAGTTCTACCCTGATGTACACAGAATTGACTACTATTACCAACCAAGAGTGTGCAAATTATTATGGAGGCTTGATAACTATTTCCCAGATATGTGCTAAGGGTGACAATAAACAAAGTACATGCAATGTGAGTTTAATTAAACTTTAATTTAATTTCAGTGAAAGATGAAAATTTTGAGAGAATAGTGTTAAATTCTTCATTAAAGCACAATATAATTTGGTAACTGGTAATTCCTATTCCTTTTGGTAGTGCTAAATATGAATGTAAATATCAACAATATAACTTTATTAGTCAATAAACTTGAGACCTTATGCTATAGTCTTGAATGTTCTTACTTACTTTTAGGGTGACAGTGGTGGACCATTAGCGCTGAATGATGGTGGTAGCCCAATGCTGGTTGGTGTAATATCCTTTGTCAGCGGCCAAGGATGTGAAAGCGGAGTTCCATCTGGATATACACGTGTTACCACTTTCCTTAACTGGATATCAAGCCACTCTAATGTTGAGATCCGACCATGAGCATACTGTTTTATTGAATTCATTCCAAGCAATGGATAGTTCATAATGTGTCAAAAACCTGACAATGGTCAAAAATGAACATCTATTTTAAATTCCCAAGGAGAAATGGACATAAAAAAAGTCTGACGGAACCAGGAAAAAGCTTTAGAAAAATATACATCTTCTGGACTGCAACCCTGTCCCGGTTCCGTCAGACTTTTTTCATGTCCATTTCTCCTTGGGAATTTTCCTAGGTGCATGCCTTATTGTGCCAAGTACCTAAAACCCTTTCCTTGTTCATCTATTTTAAAGTAATGTATTTTGCATCAGGTTGAACCTAAAGAACAGAAACCATAATTATTAATAAAAGCTGTTAAACACTGTTACAGTAAATTGTTGAGCCAAAATTGAGAAATAAAGAATAACATTTTTGATGTACTCAATTATATGCATTCTTTTGGAGCTGCAACATACAATATGGTGAAAAATTCCATGCTTAAAATGACTTTTATCAAGCAATTACTAATATGGTTAGGAGTTCACAATGCTTTAGAGATTTTCAATATTCTAAACTTTAATAGATAAACTAAAAATACAAAGCTTTAGAAAAATATACATCTTCTGGACTACAACCCTGTCACGGTGAAAGGGCTTGCGAGCTCATATGTCCTAGAGAGCTAAACTGGATGGAACTTTGTTCCTGGTAGGGTCACCTATGCCAGAATAGTATGTAATAGTTATTAGGTAGTCCATTGTAATAACTGTACGTCTATCCTGTTTGAAGCTGGAAGTAAGACTGCCTGCCAGATCATTAGCGGCAGTTTTTGCTTCCTCTTTAATACACAAAAAAGGTACATTGTAAATCATGATTATACAATGTAGCAGCAGTCACAGATCTGGCAAAACCACAAAATCCCTCTCCTCCTTCAAAATAAAAAAGGTTATTAACAATTAAAATACAATGAAATGACAATATGAAGGAAATATAACATTATCAATAGTAAAAACAGATTGACAGTTTACATAAAAAAAGATTGATTCACAGTAATCATAGATTCAGTATTTCCCTCTTTCTCCTCTCTCTCTGAGGGTATCTCCTAACATCATCAGTCTTTGGACAGTTGCCATTTTCTTTGGCCACTTCACATAAATCACTTTCATTTACAATTTCTCTCACAGTTGGGGTAAGAAGGTTTTCACTGGGTTTACTAGTAACACTACAATCCACTTTGTCACTTGCATGTGGCACTATGATTTTTGGGGGCGATGTAACTGAAAAATCAATTGATGGTCTACTAATATCTTGGCTTGGATTAGAATCACACACTATTTTATCTGAACTATGTTGGTTATTCTTCATGGTCCTAATCTGGTCTAAATGTCTATGCCAAATGAGACCCTTTCAATTACAAAAGTCCCAGAGCCCTTCACTGCCACAACTGATACCAATGCCCAGTTTTCCTTTCCCATGTATTGTCTGGCTGCCACTCTATCTCCTACCTTAAACTGTCTGATGGCCTGACTATCTCCGCTGACAACCTTGTCAATCAAGCCTGGCTTAACAAAAATCAAGCAGGACCTTGGCACCCTCCCTAACAGTAGCTTACTGGGGGCTTCACCTGTCGTTGTATGGGGAGTTATTCTGCTGTAAAAGAGAAAACGGGGTAAGGCAATACTAATAGGAACACTTGAGTGCAACATTGTTTTAACCTTCACTTTAAATTCTTTCACTAGATTTTCAGCAGCCCCATTTGTTGCAGGATGATATGGTGGAGAGCGAACATGCTCAATACCATTGTTTTTACAAAATAGTTCGAACTCTTCAGAGGTAAACTGTGACCCATTATCAGTGACTATAACTTCGGGGAGACCAAAAATGTTCCTTAAATGAGATAAGATCTCTTCTGTTCCACTATTTCTTAGTTCTTTGACCTCTGGCCATTTGGAGTAATTGTCAATTAACACTAGGAAATTTCTATTAACAAATGGCCCAGCCAAGTCTAAGTGCAACCTTTGTCACGGCCTTTCTGTGGGCTCCCAAGCCTTGACTGGGGCTTTGTTAGGCATGGGCTTGTTGACTAAACAATGGGAGCATGATTTGGCTAAATTTTCAATATCTGAGTCTAATTTTAATTATCTAACCATGCATAAGACCTGGCCAAGGATTTCATCTTATTAATTCCCAAATGACTAGCATGCAATTCATTTAATATTTTACTTCTAAGTTTCAATGGAATAATTACCCTGTTCCCCTATAACACACAGCCTTGTTCCAGAGTCAGTTCATATCTCCTGAACCAGTATGGCTTAAGTTCATCATTTACCCTAGAAGGCCATCCGAACATGCAATAATCAATCACCTTACTGAGAGATAAGTACGTCCTTGATTCCTTACTAATTTGTTCCACAGTGATTGGCAAAAATTCTTTCTTGTGGATGTTCACTAGAAATATTTTTCTAACCTCTGAGTTGTTATGTAACTGAGACATCCTTGACAACCCATCAGCTACCTTATTTTCTTTTGCTCCCACATGCTCAATCTTACACATGCTCAATCTGATACTCAATCGGACAGGCTGTTAAATGGCAGAAAAAATTTAGTGCCCTATACCAATCCCTGCCTAACAAAGGAACCCCCCCATTAGGAATTACATAGAGCGGCAGATGCAAACTCTCTCCTCCTTTCTTGACCTTCACCCAAGCACATCCACTGGGTACGATCAAGCCTTTAGAATAAGATCTCAATTTCACTGACGTACTTTGTATAGGAACGTGTGAAAATTTCCTCTTAAAACAGTTCTCAGAAATGGCCGAAATTGCGGAACCCGAGTCTATCTCCATTCTGATTTTTTTATCCTTGACTTCAATGTCCACAAGCCATGGCTCAACATGCTTTAACGTACCTTTTATGCTAAACAATGGATTATGTTCCTCCACGTCGCTCGAGTCATCGTTGTTCTGCTCATCTTGGAATGCTGGATTGAAAACCTCTCTTGGTGATTCTTTCCTCTGCCCACGTTTCCTGCAAACTGCCTTCAGGTGCCCCGGTTGTTTGCAAAAGTTGCAATTATAATTGCAAAATCTGCAATTACTAAAACGGTGTCCTTCTCGGCTGCAGCAACTGCATTTCTCAGCTGATTGACCCAGACTCTTTCTTTGTCCTCTTCCCGATTCGTCTGGCCTGGACCCTGAAGACTTCCAGTTCATTTCCGTTGGCCACTGCATGGCCGCTGCCCCCATCCATGCCGCAGCTCACCACATTTTGCGAAGCTTTTTCCCATGCAAAAACTAACTCGTTTTCTCTTAAACATGTGAGTAAAAAGTTATTTACGATGCTTAATGTAATTTATTTATTCTATTTATATCCTAGAAGAGGTCAATCCTCAAAGAGAAATTTCATAGATTTTAAAATACAATGAGTTTCCAATACTGATCTTTGAACAAAATTTTGCTGATTACAGGATATGTTAGTTAAGGAAAATACTACTTGGGTTATTTGGAATTCTAAATAAATTAAGGCTGTTGGGGAAGAAAGGATTAATTATCAATCTTATAATTTTCAATATCCATAAATATGAAAATCAATTTGCTTTGTTTTTCTAGTTTTGCCTAAAGATGACTAGAGGAAACAAATTGATTTGAGCCATAATTATCCAAATATTTTAAATTTTAAAAATAAAACTTAAATAACATGCTTATAATGATTCTCTGCTTATTGATATGTTCATAACAAGCAATCAGAAAACCCAAGGTTAACTGATACAATCAAGTCATGATATTTTTCCAAATTTTATCAAGTAAGATTTATCAGTAAAGAGATAAATTGCATCCGTTATCTTTAAAGAGAATATATAAACTGCTGTCATGAAGTGTTCTCTGTGGTGTTGACAAAATGAAGACTTATCTGGCAGTACTCTTTGTCCTAGCAGTCTGCGCTTGTGTGCAGGTATGAGCTGAATTTATACAGTTCACTTTCTATTTTCTTCATTCCCATACACAATAGAAATATCAAATTATTTTAGTGAAGGGTTCCAAATTAAATTAATTAAATTATATAATATGTTAGATTACAGTTTTATGAGAAGTCAGAACAATCTATTTACAACTGGTACACAAAACAAAGGTTTCTGTATATACAACAATAGGAAGTTCAACCTACCATTCCATAAAGTAAATTTTACTTTAAATTAAAGATAAATGTACACTTTATTTTCTTTTGTTTATTTCATAGCTTTAATGTTCAAACAATATTCTTATTCAAAAGCATACTTTCTTCGGTTGCCCTGATCAAATCCTCGATTGAACTACTCAAGGCTCTACGAGTGTTGTTAACATCAGCTTTTCCCAAATCTTTCATAAAGATATTATTTATGGAATGATCAGTCACAATCAATGTTTTCTCTTGCCTAATCCTAACATGAACATGTGATTTCATCCTACTATTTTATTTTCTCCATCTCTAGGTTAGTTGTCATGTCATATATTCATACAAGCCTTTTTATTACTTTATTATTTTCACATATAATGTTCCTAACACTCTATCTCTTAGTAATATCTATATATAATAGATATTTCCTCTCAATATCCCACTCACTAATTTAAGTAAATTATCTTCCAACCATTGAGACACTTTTTGAGATGTTGATTCACATTATATTCATTCCATTTAGTTTAATTGATTTAATTGATTGATCAAATTAAAATCACTGGCAGTGAATTATGTGTCTTTGTTGTTTACAGGCCTATGGTGACTGGTCAAAAGTTAAACATGTCTTACCAACTTTACCTGATCAAAAGATCACTGGAAAACAGTTTGCAAACCAAAAACGTTAGTATATACTATAAAAGTTGCCTAGCCTATTATCTTTTCTTTATGAAAGGATTTCATTCTATTCTCAAAGAAGAGGTTATCTTATTATGCAGATATTTAATAATTTTTATTCCGGTGATAATCTCAGGACAAAGAAATTTCAATAACTTGTGATATTTTTCACCATAAGGGATTGGTAGTGGGACCCGAATAGTTGGAGGCTCAACAGCCACAGAAGGTCAATTTCCTTATCAGGCTGCAGTTAACATTGATGCAGGATACTTTTGTGGAGGATCTCTTGTTTCCAGAAATTATGTCATCACTGCTGCCCACTGTGGAGTTCTGTGAGTATCTTTTAGAACATTTAGTCAGCTTATACATTCTACTTTCATTACCTGCATACCTCGGTGTCTATAGCATTAAATATTTCATATATTACACAAGCATTAATTATGAACAGGGCATAGCAATAATTTATGTGTAGGTATAAAAATAAAAGTCCATTATTTCATGTTGTTTATCATTGGTACTCTTCTTTACTTAAACGTGAAAAAAGATATTTGACTGATTCCTTTATTGTTGTTTAATTTCTACTGTGCAAGTCTGCTCTATGTGCAAGACAATACATCCAACTCATTAGGGATCACACTTCCTATGAAGTTCATTCCTTTACTGGTTTGACTTAAGATACAATGCTGTAGAATCGATATTCCTGAGAAAATCTAAAAATAAAGAATTTCTAATTCTCTTGACATGGAAGTGCAGAGAAGTGATTAATACAAATGTTAATATTTACAATTAGGACATCACATTTCCTATAAGATGTCCACAAATATAACAATATTTTTCAATTACTTGAATCTATTTGAATGCGTTTAACTTGGAAGTGAGAGTACTTCAAGAAATAGTGAATAAGAGAAATCTACAGTTAAATTTAGATGACATATTAGATAAATAGTTATCCACTCAGAAAATGTAACAGATTGTTTCTTCATTAAGATTCATTTACATGCATGACAAAAGGGCTTGACAGACATTTAAAAAACTTAAACTACAAGTGAAAATAATGAAAAGGAAGTAAAATAACTATTAGCTGTCCACTAAGAAAAAGGTCAAGTCATGCAGAGCAGAATACTTATAAGGATAATCTTATGGTTGTTGGATTTACCGGAGAAATAAAATGTGTGTTAAGCATGAGATTGTCATAAATTCCATGTTTTGGATGCTTCATAATATGATAGCTAACAAAAGAATATGTTAAGCTGATAAACAGTTAAAAACCATTCATGTAATAATTTTACAATGTTCGAAATCCTTAGTAACTTTCCTAGAATTCCTTAATTTAATTAAACAACAAAATTAAAAAATACAATTCATAACTGCAAATGCATTAAATTCAAAATGAAAATTTTTTATTCTTTCTTTTCCTTCTGGCTTTCAGAGGAAATTCATTCACAATTTATCTAGGAGCAGTGAACATAAGAGATCCAACAGAACCCAACAGGGAAACTATAATATCAAGAGAAGTTCATGTTCATGAAAACTACGATGAAAACACGCTAGCCAATGATATTGCCATTCTGAAGCTATGGTCACCTGCTGATCTAACTCGTAAGTACTGGAGAATTTTTGGCAGTATATTAGAATGATGTAGCATTACTTGCTTGTACTTTGCAATTCTTGAAATATGCTTGAAATACCTCAACTACCTTTTTCAAAGTGCTCCAGAGATAAAGAGAACTCTAAAAATCATGCTGAGGCATTATTTCATATTATTATGGATGACATAGGTGACTATTGCCAGGAATAGAACCCATATCACAAGAAAGCATAGAATATGATACATATTGAGTTGTAACTGAAAGTCAAATCAGTGCAAAAATGTACAGGATTGCATAAGATTCCATGGGGATTCAAATGCCATTTTTCCACCATCAAATAAATAATAGCTTCACATCAGGAATCTCATTACAGACTAAAAAGAGAATGAATCATTAACAACGTAACTTACAATTAATTCACATGAAAGATATTTTCCTACACCCAACAATCATTCAAGCATATAGGGAAGTTATGATAGAGCATGTCAATTTTCACAAAAATCACAGCATCCATCCTATAAAAATGGAAATTTAATCCAATCAGTTTTACAGTCCATGAAATGTGTTATTAGGCATGAAAACATTTCACATTAAATTATGAATTTATCAACAATTACAAACGGGTGCAGCATCAAAAATTATCTCATGAGCATTTACCCAAACAATACTGAAGAAAAGTCTAATATTTTAAATCTAAAAATTACACAATTAAATGGAAAAATTTTCAACAACTATCCAAAATTTATCATGCAAAAACTATTTTGTTTGATTCTTACTTCAGCTGACTAATTTCAGCTCAAGGAAAAAGGAATTTGTTTCTTGCCTATATATACTTGACTTCATTTATATATTTATACTATTTAACTATCAACCAGCAACAAAAATTAGGGAAAATAGAATGAATCAGCAAAAGGTAAAGAGAGAATAACTGATGGCTCTATATTAGGATACCATTTTATTACTTACATATTTTATAGTTCATTCGTATTAATATCCTTATCTGTGTAACACCAGTTTTGGTTCTCCAATCTTTCATCCTTATTCTTAGTGCAATTTTCTTCTTTCTAACAGAATATATTGGTACCATCAACCTTCCTACACGCAGTATGTCATCAGAGACATTTGTTGGACAAGAGGTCATTGCTAGCGGTTGGGGAAAAACATCTGATGGTATGAAAAATGTCGTATTTGCATTTCATATAATTAAAAATTATAAACTAGTTTTATGGATGAAAGAAAAAACAGAGCTAAACAAATGAAAAACATGGACATTTTTAACCCTTCAAACATTTCCTGAGTTTTCTAAACAATTTCCTTTTGGATAACAGGTGCAGGTGGTGTCAGTAGTACGCTTCAGTACACTCCTTTGAAGGTGATAACTAACGAGGATTGTGCAAGTTATTATGGTGACATTATAACCATTTCTCAAATTTGTGCTTTGGGAGACAACCGACAGAGCACATGCAATGTAAGTACCTTCATAATCATTCTGTTTTCTATTTACATATCTTCTTACTAAGTAAGGGAGATTAATGATCTCTTTCACATGAAAAGACAAGTAATAGAAGTAACAATTACCAGAATTTATTAAATTAGATAAAGACTAATTAAATTATGTAAAAGTATTCAATTAGAAACATTGTAAGTAGGGATATTGACACACAAATTACCTTTGTTCATGCAAGATGGTCTTATCTTCACTTTATATCTGTATCACAAAAATATAAATCAAGATAGATAGGACTTTGTTCAAGGGTGAAAGAAGAAGAGCAGCCACTCTTATCTATTCTTAGATATAACATCAGTGAAAGATGCTAGAGAGGAAGCATCCACCAGATTTAACCTTTTTTTGATTTCTTCCACAATTTTATCCTGATTAAGGAAAATTTCTGAAAGTCACTGCTAACTAATTTTATTAGCAATCTCTATCATTTTACACTTTAAATTGTTACGGGCACTAATGATGAGAGCAGTTATATGCATACACTCATTTTTATTGAGCACTAACTTACACGGATCACACTACTATACTTTCATCCTTGAAATTTTTTCTTTTAAAAAGATTGCTTAAAAATGTCATCATATAATAAAATCATCTACATTAATTAGGGAGTTTTTGCCAAACACAGTACAGTTACTTACTGGCAGGAGCTATATAGTAATTGGAAATTTAATCATCTCCTTTTCAGGGTGATAGTGGTGGTCCATTGGCCATTTATGATGGGGAGAATTCTCTCTTGGTAGGAGTAATTTCTTTTGTCAGCGGAGCAGGATGTGAGAGTGGATACCCATCTGGATACACAAGAGTCACCACCCACCTTGATTGGATCGAAGCTCACTCTGATGTTGTCATAAATCCATGAATCATGGAAAAAAATTTTATTTGCTGCTCTTGCACCCCATGAAACATCCTAATTAGTTCAACAAAAAGAACTTTGTTACTTTCATTCTTTCCTCACATAAAATACAATAATTTCAATAAAGAACCTGTTCTTTTCTTCATAACAAAAATCTTCAGATGCAAATATCTAAGAACTTTATTATAAAAATGAAATAAATATGAGAGAATAAATTATTTTGTGATTGTATTACTAAATCCTTTGCAATGACAACTATGGCACAAGGAGTACTGAAAATTTTTAATCAGTAGATGATTGATCTCAACATTAATCTCTAAAGAGGTACATTTTTTGGGATAAGTGATTTAAAGATCATACCACATACATTTTGATGGACATTAAAAAAGTGGTAGATTATAGGGTGATAATTATCCTTTGGAGATACATGACAAGTAATAATAAATTCAGCTTTTCATAAGGCTAAGAGCATTTTCCAGAGTAATGATGCTAAGTTAGAAAGATTCATTAAAATTATACCATGATAGATGATCATTATTAATAAGAAACAGCAAACATTTTACAGGAATCCTTTCACCAAACACATAAATAATTACTTCACTTCATAGGCTATAATAATGGAATAGAAAGGTAAGGTAAGGTTATATTGTAAGGGAATAGAACAAAGCAAAAAGAATGGAAATTCAAATAATTAACCTAACTGTAGATATCTATTTAGAAATGGCAGGAGTTCAGAAAAATATTTGCCGTCTTACTTGTTCACACTCAATCATGGAAGTATGTGTATAAAAAAATAAAGGCAACGAAAATAGTGACAAGTGGATTTCACACCTTCACCCTTAATAGAAATACAAACCATCCTCTTTAGTAAATATCATTTACATAATATCCAGTGAGGCTGAATATATTTTTTTTCTCACAAGGTTGCCTTAATTCTTTAAAGAATTAAAGAGGAAGGTAAAAGGAAAATAATGCAAAGAATGAACAAAAATAAGAAAATTTACTTGACACAAAAAGACGGAACACATTTGTCCTGGGTACTACCAGAATATGACTTCCTTAAGCTTAGTAAGCTTTTGTAAAATTTATATCTGTCAATCATGGACTGAAAACAAAGAGAATCCAACCCACAAGCTGAACAATCATTAACTTCCACAATTTATTCTCAATATTAGAGGAAATAGAAGCACATGACTTAAGTACTCAAAAGGGAATATTCTTATAATATCTATAATAATAATAATGTGAAAGATAATTATTCCACTATTTTTCCTAGTTATAATAGTCACATTCATTAGTGTTGGGACCTAAACTTTCCACTACAGTTTACATATAATTTGTAGTGGTATTAAAATAATAGGTTGTCAAAGTATTGCTGATGAGACTCTACTGTCAGACAATTACCCAGAGAGGAGTATTCCCTTACGTTTTTCCTCTGGTAGCTTAGGCATTGCTGTAATAGTACTGAAACTGATCAATTAGATTAGGTGTTAGACCTACAACAGCAACATATAGTAATAAACTTAAATATATTTCAAATTTTTTAAAGAAAATCATCACATATAAAATATTTTAAATCATTTTCCTATGATTAATTCAAAATGTTTGGATCTTGGAATTATTACCACCTTTCCATTTCAAAGACTTTTAATCAAAGTTCAAAATTTCAATATACAAAACAAATAACAGTCATTAAACATTATTGCCAAGTTTTTGCACCATTTTTACATCAAATATCCTAGAAACCCTTATTAATTTCCTTTAAAAAGGAATTAATGACAAAGGTTCAGGAAATTGTTTAAATAATTCTTAAGAAAGCTTGAGCACATCAACCAATAGAATGCATGAACAAGCAGGTGTCATAGATTATTAGTGATCAAAAGCAAAATTAAAGTTGAAGATTTCGGCAAAAATTTATACTGAAAAAAAAGTATCTATTATAATATTAAAAATTCTACTCTGAAAACAATGCAATTAAACTGATATTCTCAATTCCATTTAATCTTACCCTTATCTCTTAAGAGAGAGAATAATTCAGAGCATACAATTTCAATGAATGCTATCATCCTATACGGTCTGAGACCATATCTATATGAAGCTAAAGTGTAGATTTCCAATCTCTAGAGAGCTTAATTTCCTCTTAGCTCTAAGCAGTTTATTTGTATCTAATTAAAAAGCATAACTATTACAAAAAAATATAACCAATGATGCCTGAATATTAAATACTGCTTTACCCCTTCATTTTTTTCACTCATTGGAAGTTCAATATTTGGGCTTAAAATTTTATATTTAGAATAATTCAAAGGAATAACTTCCATATGATGCATTCATATAGTTACATCCATAAAATTATTTTATATTTTAAATATCTGAATTTTTTTAAATCAACTACAAAGGCAAAAGAACCTTGATTTAGCAAACCTAATATTTGCCTAGGACATTGGCATTAGGAGGCCGTGAAGCACTTCGAAACACAAATTAATTATGTAACCTTTTTAAGAAAACGTAGAGAATTATAATAAGAAAAAGGTAAATATGAATTTAGTCTGCATGTGAGAACAAAATAAAGAAATATATTTAAATATTTTATGATAAAAATTAATATTGATAAGGGAGAGTTCATAGACATACTTGAATAATATAGAATAAGGTGGCAATACTTAGATTAACGGATTACAGAACCTGAACTGTTTCAATTGGAATTTGATTTGACTTTGAGCAGAGTTAATTTATAACTCCCTCAGAATATTTAAAACAACACTTAATTTATTGAAATTTAGGTACCTTTAGATTATAAATGAATTTCAGCAGTTTTGATGAAAACTGACCTATGTAAAACAGAAACAAACAAGTTGCACATCATCTCAATCCTCAAATGACTAATGCTCTCAAATTTTCAGCAAATAAAATTACGGCAGATAATCTATATTAGAGATAAAATGATAGATTAATACCCCATGAATATTATTTTGGTGATTCACTAAAAATGCTTCTAGGAAAAAATACAATATGAATTTCAAAAAGAAATATGGCCCAAAAGAATTTTTTTAATATAACAACAAATCCCATTCATAAACCTAGGATTGATATTAAAATAAACTTGATAAAGCTTATGAGAAATGTGCATACTTTATAAAATTTTGAAAAGGTTTACTTCAAAATGTCTTTT
Source organism: Ladona fulva (assembly GCA_000376725.2). Lineage (NCBI taxonomy): Eukaryota > Metazoa > Arthropoda > Insecta > Odonata > Libellulidae > Ladona > Ladona fulva. The sequence continues at coordinate 110,070 of KZ308190.1, forward strand.
ACTGTGTAAAATTATGTTTTATAAAGCAAAATATTTTCATGTATATTTCTTTGTAGCTGATAAAATTTCAGCTGATTAGTCTATTGGCAGTGAATAGGCTTGAAAAATGAGTATATCATCATATTACATGATGACTATGATTTTGCTGCTTATTTTAAAATATAAGTTTCACAACTTATTTAAAATTTCATTTTCCCAGGAAATATACTTGTGTAGTAAAACTATTGCTGGCTATGTAAAAACTATTACTATGCTACAAAACATTTTTCATGGTTCTGCTTTTCCTCTTAATCTGGTGAGCACCTTGAATTAACTAGAAAATATTTACTTTAGGCACGAAAAACTTTGACAAATCAAATTTACTAAACATTTCACAATTACAACCAAATAATTCTTCTTTTAAATCAAATTACTGAAGAAATGATACTTCTATAGTTTAATAAAGAGTCGAAGTGATATGAAATAATAACTACTGTTTGTAATAACTCTATAATAAACCATTAAAAATAAAAAGAAACTTTTAAAATTTTTTTGCTTAATCCCAAAGAAATATTAAACTGTAAACTTAGCATATCTGTTTCAACTGAATTGAGTGAAATAGAGAATAGAAATCTAAAACTAAGGATCATCAGAGTGTAGGGTCATTTAAATTAATTCATCATGTCATGTAATTTAAGTCATCAATACTTTTTGATAACTTCAGCTGATGATCAACACGAAGTTCTTTTACTAAACATCAGTTTGTTTTAAGCATCACTACTGCAACACCATTTTTCAAAGGGAGTGTTCATTGGTTTTGGTAAATTTAATGGTAGATAAACTGACATACAGTGAATGATGATCACAGAGAATCACTTCCATTGAACTCTTAACAAGACAGCTTCAACAGTTTTAATAAAATTTAACCATTTATAGAATGGTCTCAAATAAGTTGGCCTACTCGGAATGATAATTAGCTGATGATACAGCTTGTAGCTTGATATATGATGTAGCTTGTAGTAGATGGGGAATTTGAGAGATGTGTAAAAAGAATTAATAAAATATCAAGAGAAAAATTCCATCAGAAGATAAATGAATAATAAAGGCAAATCATATGCAGCAGAAAATAACAAATTTATCAGAGGCAATACATGGAACTTAACTGAAGCAAACAAAGACAGGCTCAAATTTGAGAAGAGAGATTTAACAGAGACACATTAACAACAGATGTGTAGCAGAAGTAAGAGTATATTTGCTAAAGCAAGAATAATAAACAGAAAAGTAATTAATGCGATGAAAAATGTTGTTAACAATGGTGATGTCAATGAAAAATGAGTTAATATTTCTTCTTCATTTTAGTTGACCATTAAAAATTATGGCATAATTAATTTTAGAAACTCGATTCAAGTGATAAATAGATATAAAATTAAAAATATCAATTATTAAATGTAAATACAACTGAACAAACAACATAATTTCTTTAAAACTAAGCTCTAGTATGAAATCAGAATTAGTAACCAAAGACAGCAGGTCACAATACATATATAATACACAGAATTTCAAAAATTTCAACCCAAGATGGTACTACCTTATTTACACCATTTGAGAAGAGCTTTAAGGTAAAGTATTTTTACATTGTAATTCTGAAGCACCATCAAGCATTATCTAATTGAACCTGCTGCAATTTCTGTACTTATTGAAACAAGTATATTTTTGGATTAGAGGGCTCTATTATTATTACTTCCCTCTTTTTAATAAATTGTCAATCATTTTCTATCAGAATTGTTGTCAAAGGTATCAAATAAATTATTATATTTTGCAGAATGGGCTCAGTAATATCATTTGAGTGATAAGTATAAGAGGAAAATTGTTTCTTATGAAGCTATAAAAAACTAATACACGGAAATTTATTGAAAATTAATATCAGTAGAACATTTTTGATTCCCAAAAATGTAAGATTTATATATTTTGTATGACTTTGACAATGCATTACGTTATGCTAAAAATGACTCTCAGCAAAGTATCATTCTGATGTCTTTATGATAATATATATGAAATATTCTTTTCCTCAAGCCAACACTGATACACTAATAAATAGTTGTTTATTGCTACTGGAAGTTTTAAATCAATCACCAAAGGTGTGAAAAACACCGAAAACATCCAAGAGATGATCAAATGAATATCACGCTGCATCTATTTCATTCAAGGTTCTTTCACTCTTCTGCATAATTATACATTAACATAAAATCATAATTAAGCGTAAGATTTTTAAATAATTATTTTCAAGATAAATTACATAATTAAAACTCTTTTTCATTGCTTCCAAAACATATCAAATTATATCTAATTTTCATTGACTTTGCTGTAATTACTTCATTCTTTTTCAAACACAGCATTTAATTAGGTAAGTTCCTTACATGCTGAAAATTTCTATATAAAAGCAATAGCCAGCATATCTTCCGATTAATGCAGTCTGATTTTGATTTGGCTTCACCTTTCGCTAACATGAAAAGGTAACACCATATGCAATGAAAACATCTACAAATTATGTAATATAGCCATTATTTTTTTAACAACAGCAGTTCATAAAGATTGGGAATTGATATTGCTAAACTTGACAAAGCCAAAAGCTCAAATTATAATTAAGCTTGTACGTTTCTTCCTATCATATCAGTATAACCCTGGCACTATCTTAAAAGAAGAGGTTTCTCAGAAATACATGCAAGGAAAATAAAAATGAAATATAAATCAGGGATCCAAATTTCATTAATCACAAATAAAACATTCATAAACAAATTAAATCAAAAAATAAATAAATTTACATATTTTTTGGTAATTGACAGCTGGAGACACCAAAATACCTTAGAAAGCAGAATTCTGTTTTCAGATCTCATAAGCAAGTCTGAAAATTTTCACATAAAATGCCATTCATGAAAACAAATTATCCTGACCATTTTGCGATTGAGTAGAGAAAAGAGTAACAGTTTAAGTAAGCATCTCAGTTCTAACCCATACTTTTTAAAGCTTCTTCTGCTAGATTTAGGCGAGCCAGCTCAGCCCTTAATTGTGTTAATTTTTCATCATATGCAGCTCTAACATCTTGTGGAACTTTAGATTCATAATCTGGAGCTTTGGCTGCAACCTCAAATTTAGAAGCCTGTTGCTCCAACTTCTCTTTCTTCTTTTCTAACTTTTCTAATTCTTTCACTGGATCCACAAGCCCCTAATAAAGAAAGAATTGTTTCTTGAGTACATCTTGTCCTTATCATATGTTCAAGGAACAAAAATAAAAATTAATCATACCAAATAAATGATATATTGTTAATTAAATTATCCAACTCATAACACCCAAATCAAAAATGCATTAAAATTAGAAAATTTTTACTAAAAAGATCTGAGAGTTAAAGAAATAATCCATTAGAGGAAAAAAGAGAATTCAAAGGGGGTGAACAAAACAAGGAAGTCACATTTTCTGATTAAGTAGTTTACTTAAAAAATAGAAATATGTACTAACCTTCAGCAACAGATGAACTTCACATTCACCAGAAACTGTTAAAATTGCATAACCACCTGATGATGGCTTTTCTTCGTTTGAACTTTTAGCGACTTCAACTTTACAACAATAAGCAAGAGTTGCTATTACCTGGGCATATTTCTCAACTATATCAGTAGTTCTATCATCCATGCAGTAGACATTAGCTGAAATGTAAATGAGTTTACATAGCATCAATGAAAAATAAATGTGAAGTGTATGTGACAAGATTGCAAAGTGAAAAAATAAAAACTCCAAAATCCAAAACCGAGAGAAAATTTTGGAAAAAAGTAAAATAATTACAATTGCTATGAAAACTTTTAAGAGATTTCTACATCCTATTTATCAATAATATGAAATCTAAAAGGAGTAAATGTTCCAGGAAAACAACCATTACAAATTTTTTGAAGACAAATGGTTTCACTAGATATAGAATATGAAAAAGCTTGGCAATTAATATAAACATTTGAAATCAATTTTCAACTTACATAAAACTGGGGCGGTTAACAACATTTTTCACACCAATCCTGGGTTTGTTAGCACATAGCTTCAGTTAATTAGATCATGACATTTATTTTTTGGCAATTCAAGTGATATAGGAGCTCAAATTTTATCAGCAACAACATATAATTACTATCTCCTAGTACAGTGAAATAAGATGCAAATCTAAGAAAATGAAATAAAATTTTCATAGACTTAAAAAATTGTTGAAAGATTCCATAGCGCCATAGTGAATTATGTTTTATTTCTTGAATCAATGAATTGAAATAATGAATTTGGAGTGATATAAATAAACCATAAGTGGGTTGAGATTGGATGAGGGGTTACTGTATTAAAGTACCGCTAGGTTTCCAACATCACTTCTGAGGCAATTGAGGCAATTACGCATTTGCAGAGGAAGTGAGTGGGTCAAACATTGAGAAGAGAGGGATTGCAAAAGAATTTTATTGAAGGTAGAACCAAAATAAAAGACAGAGGCAAAAGATATTAGAGTACATAAAGGGTGGGGTAAGTTTTCCAGAAATGGCATTGAACATGGAATGCTGAGGCACATGAACCTAACAAAGGGTAGAATACTTATTTATCTGCTCCATAATTTACATAAAGATTCATAGTCTAATAAAATGTTAGCTTCTAGACAGAGGAATAGAAATCTTAAATTGATCACAGAAGTATCAAATTAACCTACCTTCAGTTTTTGTTTTATTAGGAAGATTATAGTCTGACCTTGCAGACCTCACAACATGAACTAATTTCTGTATAAATTCTACTTCAGCTTCCACCTCAGAATTTTGCCATGGATACTGAAATCAAACAAAGACATTCAGTTAATGATTAATAGAGAAGCAACAAATAGACTAATAATTTACAATTTCCAACATTGTGTGATTCCCCTAGCAAAGCTCCAATTCATAATGAGTTTTGGCTTTACATGATTCTGGCACAAATATTTACCCAAAAGACAACATCACAATAAACAAGCATATATAAAAAGAAAATGTATTTAATGATAAGTAAAGTTCTGAAGCTGTTCATATAAAAATCCTTACATACTACAAATAAAGTGCAATTAGTAGAAATTGAAAGATTTTTTTGGTGTTTGGAGAAGGAAAATGCCATTTTGATCCTAAATTCGATGAAAATAAGTCAAAAATTCACCAACAGTAACTCATAAGTATCTAATTTCCACCACAGAGGGATAGGTGATATCATAAACTCAACTTCAACAATGGCATTAAGAGACAACAATTTTAAAATCAAAATTTTTACGATATTTCATATACTTAAAAAAAATACATCATATCATTAAAGTTTGAGCAACTTCAACCTCTCATCTGATAAAAAAGTAAGAGACTGATATGAATTGGGCTGCATACTATGCAGGCCTAATATAGACACACATACCCATGCTAACATGTGGATGTTTAGATGGTTCATTCCACTCAAAAGATATATAATTCTTAACTTACATCATCATTTTCTGGATATGGTGCTACGCAAATTGAAATATGGCGGTTACTGCCAGCAACATCTGGTAATCTCTGGTACAACTCCTCAGTTATAAAAGGCATGAAGGGTGATAGAAGTCTCAGGCCAACATCAAGGCAGGTAATCAAAGTTAGCTGGGCAGACCTTGCTGTCTCTGTTGTTTTGTCACCTTGAAGAATCGGCTTCAAATATTCCTAAGCATGATAAGATAACTAGTTAAAATGTTGGAAAACAGTTCAATTCATTGAAATATAAGTTTATAAGCCATCATTGCCATTATAGAAAAAAAACCTTCAAGAATACACAATTCTGGAGTTATATGTAATCAAAACATATTGCTATNGAAAATGATTGAACAAATTAATTTTTTTTGGATAAAAAAATAACTTTCAAAGTTATATAACTGCATAATCTCTAAAGTTATCACTATTTTGCATATACATAATGAAAGAGGATATATTTTAGCCTCTTATACTTGAATATGACCAACAAATTTCAATTTATTCGCGAGATATAAAGCTCAATGAGAAAAGACACATTTCACTGTGTCACACTGGTACTCAGCTAAACACTCCCAGGCCCATGCAATCCTTCATTGCATCTAATGCATACAGTTCGGGATTTTTTTTGTTATGTTTAGTACTGCAAACACAACAATTATCTTCTTTCTTCCATCAAGTTTTGTAACACCAACTTTTACCTGAAATTTCTCTTATTGAAATCCACTCAGCACCTAAATGTTCAATTCTGTTTATCATATATTTGTCTTGATAGTAATTTTCATTATATAAAACACTGCTATTCAATACCATTCTTAAAATTATGTTAAACACAACTTCTTTCCAGTATTTTACACTCTTTTTTCATCCATGTAGGTGTACAGCATCATGTCAGAAATGTCTACCCCCCCCATAAACTTACTGTAATTGAAAATAATTTCTGGTTTGACTTTAATTTTCTCCTTCCCATTTATAGCAGATTTAATTTCCTTTTGTAATGCATTTACTTTACTAGAAAATGATGATGATGATTTTAATATGATTAGCTTGCCCTTTTCGGGATGTTTATTCATGGCTTCCACAAGCTAGAACAGGTCCTGAAGGAAGGTATACATTCTCCCCTACTGCAAATTTCCTTTTGAAAATTTCAGGGAAAAATTTCCTATTTTTCCTTACAGCACCCGTTAAGTAGGTTCTCATGTTATAAAGAAGTCAAACAAGAGGGGAGAATCTAACGCTTTCCCGGTGAATCTGTTAGAGGAATTCTTCACGGGTTTCCAGCCGGGTGAAGACGCTTGGTAGGTCCGACGTTTTGGCTGCGGTAACTGCTGCTATTTTCAAGGATGTCGAGGATCGACCACGTCCGGTATATATATATACTATCAGAGGAGCGGGTGGATCCCCCCGATATGGTCAATGACTATTTGTTCTTATTATGATATAAGCCAATTTGATTAAATACTTGTTCAAATAATTTCTTTGGTTTTCTGTCTTTAGCCTTTTTAAATCTTCAAAGAATGTGAATATATTTAAATAAATTACAACAAAAAATGAATTCAAGACTTAGATCAAACTAACCAAATAAACATCACACAGCTCATATAGCCAGAAGTTGTAGCAGGCAGTTGTTGCCATTGGGAGGTCATATGCTGCGAAGCCATCATTGCAAGCTTTCACAGCTGCTGCAAGACGGCTATGAATCCACACATCCATTGGAGCTTTGCTTACAGTTTCCTAAAAAATTGTCAAGGAAAAAAGAATTTAGAGGAAAACAGCAGATTTTTTCTGGGAAGATCAAAAATCAATTAAGGAAACAGATGTAAACTACCTTATGCAATATATTACACTTGTTTGTACAAGCTACAAGACTTTAAATATCAATAAAATTTTAAATAATAAAAGCTAAATTACATAACTTGCATAATGATTCAAACTTAAAATTGAGATAAATAAAAAACACACTTAAAGCATAGAAGGTGCCTTCAATGGTACGGATAATACAAATCAAAAGAACCAAAACATTCACAGCACCTGTGGCCTGCTCATTGCAAACATGCTGACCTTTGGCTTGCTGCTCATGCCAGTTGATTTGAAATCTTTAGAGAGTGCATTCACATGTCTAATCCACCTATGTAGATGCATATATTTATCTTCTTGCAATACAACAACACCACCAACACTATCACCATTTCCAACACATTCACAACAAAGTGCCTCAAATACATTAAGATCAGTTTGAGAAAGACAGTATCCTTCCATATAGCTGTGGTCAGCTAAATAATCATCAATTTCTTGAAGTACTCTAGCAACTACATAATTATCAGTCCACACTAAAGCTTTGATGGAACTGAAGAGATACTGTACATGGCTTGAATTTTCCATACTATTTTGATGACAAAGAGACTTTGCACTTACATTTTCTGAATCACTAGGGTTGATGTCACTATCCAAATACATCAAGGCAAACCTGGTAGCATTCCATAATTTGTTGCAAAAGAACCTATAACCTTGAACTCTTAAAATATCCAAATTAATGTCTCGCCCTGAGAATATGAGATGGCAATGAATTAGAAATAAAGATCCTACGTAACTTCTGGAATAAATTTGTGGATTTCTTACCTTGTGATGTATATGCACATAGAGCAAACCTCAAAGCATCTGTACCACATTCAGGGATTCCATTTGGATAATCCTCCTTTTGACCCTGTTTGGCTTTCTCGATTTCTTTTGGATCCAAATTGCTTGAATTGAGCTGATTCTGCAAATCCTACAAATGTTACCACAAGAAATTCATTTTAAATATCTGTATTAACAGTAAACAGCCCACAAAGATGGATGGTGAAAAAGGAACTCATGGAAAGGATACTAATGAATATTGTCACACTGGTGAATGAAGAAATAAATAGTCTTTTGAATCATGCATCTACATAAAAAGATATGCCAATTGTCATGTAGCAGTACTTAAAAAACGTAATTTAAATTAGGTCAGGATTCTACAAGAATTAATACTATGAAAATAAACTTCACAAGTGGTAGTTATGTTAGTAGTTTTACCTTAAATTCACTACCCAATTAAAAACATGTAATAAGAATTTCTTGCAATTGATATCAAATAGGCCACTGAAAATTATAACAAACTTTTATTTCTCTCTGTACTAATGTCCTCATGTTTTGCAAAATCTACATCTATTCCATCCATGTATTTAGTACTCTCATGAAAAACCACTAGAATTTTTATTGTAATAGTTTACATTATTATTAATCAATTATGTTATTCTTGTCTTAATGTACAACATTCCAGCATTATTTGCTTAAATGGATAATTTAGTTCATGTGCGTGAGGGCTTTCTACATAATCTTCAGCTCTGTGAAGAACACTATAGGTTACAGAACAAATAACTGAAGAGCTTGACCAGTGAGTATAAAACTGAATAGCATGGTGGAAATAAAATACTTCATAAGGAAAGCAGAGATCTAATCAGTAAAGAAGATTCTTCACTAAGGCTGGTGTCTATTGTAAGGTTTCTCTTCTTAGACCATGTAAGTCATAAGGTTTAAAAGAAGCCTTAAAGAATATTCAAGAGGATGTGGTGTTCATCATATAGGTGAATGACAAGAAGTCCCACTGCTTAACTATTTCTTCAAGCAATGATCATTTTTATGTATTGTTAAAAGCTTTGTAAATAGTAACCCTGCTTTTCAATCATTCCATGACTTAATTTTCCATGCTTTATCTCCATATCACCAGGCAAAGATTTTAAAGATTGTCAAGCAAACTATTTCAGTGTATCAAAAACAGGAACTGAAGGCTTAAATATTAAAAACTGATATTACATGCAAGTTATCACTCACAAAGCAATTCCAAAACAGTGTGAAAGAGATGTGGCATGGTAGTTCAGTGGTTAGAATAGCTGCCCGAAAAGTGGGAGACCTGGGTTCATGTTCCAGTCATGTCACTATTTTTCACACTTGTTATTCCTTATAAGTGACCTACCTTTCAGTAGATGCATGTGCCTTATAATCCCCCATTTTTGCCATTTATTGTTTCCTGGTAATTTATAGCACATTTTAAGTCATCTAACATCTTTTCCCTTTGTCATTTCCACTGCATCCCACCCTCACATTCTTCAGTAATCCCTCTCCTCTCAATATTTACCCACCGATTTCTTCTGTCTGTGCTTAATCACTTTGAAGTTCATTACATCCCCCAAAATGTTTGAATGGAATGCAAAAGTAATAAAATTAACATGTTATTTTAATTTGTAAATGATTGATAATAAATACCTCTAGAGTTATCCCAGAGATAACATCCATTGGGTCAATGACATTCCCCAAAGACTTGCTCATTTTCCTTCCATGGGCATCACGTACAAGAGCATGAAGGAACACCTCCCTTGGAAGAAATACAAAAACATAACAAATACTAGCTCTTAAAAATTTGTTGCAATGACATTACTAAGAAACAAACATACTTAAAAGGAAGTTTTCCTGTCAGCTTTTGGCCAAAGAACACCATCCGTGCAACCCAGAAGAATAGGATATCATGGCCAGTTTCCAACAATGTATTAGGGAAAAAGGCTTCAAGATCTTCAGTCTGGAAACAAAGAAAGGATGATCAACTTCTTATGAGGAAGTTTAGGAATATGAAAAGGATTCATCTTTTATGCCAAAATAGTTCTCTTTGTATTATCTTTCCTTATGTTTAACTCCCAAAATCTCTTTCTTTTAAACCTTCTTTAACAAAGGGTTAAATGTAACAAGTTCAATAGTTTTCAACCCTGCCCTTAATAATTTAAGAAATATTATTACCTGGTTTGGCCATCCAAAAACTGAGAATGGGAAGAGAGCTGAAGAGAACCATGTGTCTAATACATCTTCATCTTGTCTCAATTTAAGTTGAGGGATTGTAGTTCTAAATTGGTGAGATGCTCTAATCAAAGCATCATCTAATGTGCGTCCACTCACCCAATACCTGTTGTCTAATTCCTGCAAAATTTTAAATCATTAAAAATAACCTATAGCAAAAAATAAAGTTTGGAGATTTTAATCTAGCCAATTCAATTGTTAATAGCTCAAAGATGGATTTCTACTAGCAATGGCAACTACTTTGAAAGCTGCAGACATAATTTAACCAATAATTCTATTGGCCTTGATTATTTCAAATTTCTAGTGTAAATTATAATTTAAACAAAAAAAGAGTAAAAGGAGCCTTGTTTAATAGTTAAAATTAGCAGAATGATATGCTAAATATCTAGCAAGAAATTATATGTTAAATTCACATTTAAGTTAACCTATATAATCTTTATTAAAATCATTTCATATAGAAAAAAGAAATAACATGCAAAAAATTAAACAATTGTCATCTTTTGGAAAGTAAGTACACACAATGCAAATAAACCTGAAATTTTTCCAGTAAATTTCAAAATGAACTCAAGTTAAGAATCTCAAGATAAAATGAGATAGTTTGACGATCAAAATGATGAAGTAAAGAGGGCTAAATATTTCAATGTTTTAATATAACTAGGAGACTTAAGACTTAAAGATGGTTGACTGGATATTGAGGGGTAAGAGCAGCCACGTGATAAGCAGGAAAACATCTTTGGGTGAATAAAATTTGAAACCAAATCTGAATAAGATTTACATATATTCATCATGGATCCAAAATGTTAAATTCTAAAGTTATAATTTTTTCATCAACATAATCAATTTCAAAACCACAAACAAAAATCCTGTATTAAAATGAAGAATAATAACTTCCTCAAAGTTAATAAATTTTGATAACTTCAAAGTTTTAATAAGGATAATTAAAAGACCAAGAGAACATTAAAGCATAAAACAAGAGGTGAAGCTCGGTATTGCTTTACTAGTCAGGATATGTTTCTTCAGTCTCATGAATGGGAGTTCATTAATTAACCTGCATTTAAAGAATTTTATTTCTAAAATAATGCTACTATTATAAACCTAATGAATTACTAGAGAAATCACAAGAAAATAGAATGATATTGATTTCCTTATGAGAGCATCTTTAAATACATAAATATTCGATAGAAACTAAGAATGGAATGAAGCTATTTTAACAACAATTTACTAATCAACAATTCACAACTACATTTTTTATTACAAGTCAAAGAAAAGCACCCTTATCTATAAGAAGAGAAAAGCAAACAATTTTGCCAAAAGAACTATTCAGATTATACGGCCAATCACTTATTTACCAAAGAGCCAGCTAGCAATAGCTTTGATTTTTCCAAAGAAAAATTGTACTATGTAAAATCATTTCTGATTGTACTTTCTCTAAAATTAAATCAAAATAATAATAGGAAAACACTTGTACACTTTACCTAGTACTTTAGGTAAAGTGTACAAGTAGTTACTTTAGGTAAAGTGTACAAGCGTTTTCCAATTATTATTATTTTCATTATGGAAAACTACCACCAAGTTAAGGCCGTATTATTGGATTCTAAAATTAAATCCTTACATTTCCACGTGGTACAAGAGGGTCATTTATAGTGATATAGTAAGCAGGTATCCTGTGCCCCCACCATAACTGCCTTGATATGCACCAGTCACTATGTAGCAGAAAGAGTAAATGAAAATGAACAGCTAAAAATTAGTCCAATATTACAAATAACTCTCAAACTGATTGTAAGAAATATAAAGATTCTTAATTAAGTGTTTTTTCATTTTTAAAATAAAATATTCATGCATACATTAAGAATGAAGAAAATGTTATGATAATAAGACAACAGATATAACATGAAGATTAGAAAATACTCTCTAAGTCTCTTCTAAGTTTTTGATAGAATTAAATTGAGTAACTTACCGAATATTTTCCATCCAATGGAACCATGTCTTTTTATGATGTTCTGGAATGATTTTTAACTCTCCTGAATTGACTGCTTCCATAGCATCTTTAGCCATCTGTTCACAATTCACATACCTGGAAATGAGCACTCCAATGAGCATCCAATCATTAGATTCATCCAATCAGAGCCAAGCATTAGATTTTTTATGATTATTTAATTTTAAAAACTAATTTATTCTTTTGTAAATATGTTGTGATTTGGCCCCTTGGCAACAATGGAAAGGAGTACAACATAAAAATTAATTTTAATAATAATTGCCTGGCAGAAGAAAAGACAGGAGGGAAACCCCTCCTAAAACCTCCCATAAGCAACACATTACACACAATGTTATGCATCAAAAAGTAACTTATTATAGAGTTATCCATTAAAGTAACAAATTTATAAAGCTAACATAAGCGAGTTTTGCATTAATATTAACAATAAAAAGCTATACAATACAACTCCTGTTACATAGACTTTTATATAAATTACAATTTTCTTCACCAAATACATATTTGGATATCCACATAGTCACATATATAATTATTTGTTTCAGTAATAACTGAGAAAAATAAAATAAAAAATTAAGTACAGTACAACATTTCCAAGGTTTGCAGTAACATACATATAAAAGAGAAAGTATACTCAAGATATAAGCCTTCACATGTAAAGTCACCTTCACCCTTTTTCAATGATATTTGAGATTAAACCTGAGGTGGTCAAGCTCAACTTGTGGAAAGTTGCCATATCCAAGAAGGAAAAGAACCTTATCTTTCCATAAAATATATATTTATTGCAATGACTAGATTCCAAGACATCTTCTGTCTGGGGGATTTTCTGTGAAAATGCTAGGTTATTATCTTCATTCCTTTTGTTTCTATTTAGGATGTGATATATGAGATACAACTATGATTATATTTTAGTATGACTACCATTTTTTCACGCACCGGTTTAAGTAATTCCCATTATTTTATATCCCCCTTTTAAGAAACTTGTCAGGATAACTATCTCTGGTTTTGGGTGGCTCCCAGAGTAAAAATTACCATTTCGGAATCTTTAAACATTGGTCTAAAGTAAGGCTAAGGTGTGGCCACCAGAAATGCAAATGATATGTTTTTACAGAAAAAAAGATACAAAATATCTAACAATTATGAGATCCTCTACAAAAATGATAATCATATCTCATTAACATACACATTTCACTGATCCTCTAATACAAATACTGTGATACTCTGCAATGTTGTGCTAGTCCTCAGAATATGATGAAGTTTAAGTCTGAAGTGAAGATTACTTTTAATAGTAAGGCATTATTTCTTGAATAAATTTGTGACATTACACAACAAATACACTAAATTAAAGTCTATAGATTAACACTGTCCTGAACAATCTCTTCAAAATAATAAGAAACAAGAACATTCATTCCCAATCTCAATGATTCCACATCACAACATACCAAAGAATTGAATAAATTGTAGAATATAAAAAGTATGCAAAAAGCCTGGTCAGAAACATATGAAAATTGTCTTTTGTACATATGTGTGTGTGCTAAATGTAAATCTTGATAATTACTGAATTCCGCACTCAGTGATGGTTCATAATTCTTTCATGAAATTGGTGATTCTGGAAAGTGAAGAGAAAGGATGGGAACGAAAAACATACTGTGTTATTAGAGGAAAGAGACCAGGAAAAAGGTGACAGTATACAGAAAAAGATCCATCCGAAAAGGAAATCACAACAGAGGGAAAGAGTAAACAGGTAACATATAAACATTAACAGTTATGAATTTTAGAGGATTATCATAATTCAAGGTATTACCTTGATCAGCATACATTTTGACACATGCAAGTAACTCTATTTTGAGCCATACAACTACAAGGTGTGTCCAGAAAGTAATGCAATTTTTTTTAAATCAATATATTGAAGATATTGGTAAAAATGTTTAATATTCCTCGAAGTAGTTCCCTTGGGCATCCACACACTTTTTTCAGTGACTCTGCCACGCACATTACGTGTCCTGGAAGGTTTCAACGGGGACATTGGCATGGGCCCTCGTCACAGCATCTATTCGAAAACCATATTTCATCCCCGGTAATGACATTGTCATAAAAATGAGGTTCAATTTCCACGCATTCGAGAAGTTCAGTTGCGACAGTCACTGGTGATTCTTCTGATCGTCCATCAACAGCTTGGGAACCAGCTTGGCAGACACCTTCCTCATGTCCAATTTATCAGTTGTGTACAATTGTTTTGGGAATGTTGAGAGTTTCTGCAATCATCCAGACACTCGACCAACAGTCAGAATTTAACAGATAGCACACACGGACCAAATTGTTGTCGGTTGTGCTGGTTGATGGCTATCCAGGATGGGGTTCATCGACCACCTTGCCTTCCTTAAACACTTTCAACCACCTGGAAACTTGCAAATATGATAGAGAACTGTCCCTGTAAGCTTGCACAATCAATTTGTAGGTCTCCACAAGAGATAAGTTTAGTTTCGAACAAAACTATATTGCATAATGTTGCTCAGGTGACGATTCCATGACGTTTCATGACAGAGGCACTAAACAGGGGTGCAGAGACACAGTGATCCTGATGCTCCAACTGCTTGGAGCAGACTGTTGAAGGCATCGCCTTGAAGCTTAGAGTCCTCCCAACCTAACTCAACCGCTCAGAACATTCAGCGATCATTTTAATTACCAGCACAAAAAATTGCATTACTTTCGGGACACACCTTGTATTTTTGAATTTGACAAACATGCTTAAAGCATTTCCTGATTTAAGGAGAAATCAAATATTCAAACATAACACTGCCAAATGATATCTGATTTAATATAAAGCTGTTTCAAACTATTTAAATATTGGAAATCGTGCTTAGAATTTCTCCAACACTGCAATTATGCCAGCCTGGGTGGCATAGTGAATAGCATGTTAGCCTAGCAATGTCAGGATCCCAGGTTCAAAATAGGGCATGGTTGATGAGACAGTGACTTGAAAAAGGTTATTTTAAGTGGACTCTTAAGACTAAAATTTGCCAAATAGTTGTCATTATCATTATTATTAACAGCTATAAAGAATAAGCTCATCAAATTTAGAAATGCTATAGTTCCTTTATGACAACTTACCATTGTGGCTTAAGCAGTGGTTCCACAACATCCTTAGAACGGCTACAAATCGGCACAACCATTGGATTGTCCTTTGTTTCACGATACAAGTTTTTCTCCTTAAGAGCTTTAAGAACAGCCTTCCTTGCTACAAACCTTGGCATTCCCTTAGATTACATAATATTTTCAATGAGGATAAAATATTAATAAAAAAAGCTAGATTTGGAGCTACATGCATTCTGATCATTTACTATGAAATCATGAATGACTGCATGCATTTACAGGCAAACTAAGCTATGTCAGTAAGGTAAACCCTAAATATTAAAAAGTATTACTAACTCACGATTAATAAGAATTTTTTGAATAATGTATAGCTCCCAGTTATTACTTGAATAATATTAAAACAACTTAAATCAATTTGTTGTACACACTAAGTATGCCCAATGAAAAATCTATTCTTTACTTATTTAATCTATCACTAACAGTTCATTACTTCATTAGTGCTATCATCATACAGGAATGAGGTAATAATGCATTGAGACTATCTTCTACTTGATTTTCCATATTAATGTGCATAAATGCAATATTTAACAGTCTCTAGTTAATTTTGATCTTTTTATTGGTGTAAAATCAGTGAAACTATCACTTGTTAGCCATCTTAAGAAAGATTTATAATCCATGAAGAAGGAACAACATAACAGCACAGTTAGAAACGGCATAGGAGCACTATAATAGACAACAATGAAGAAACACAGAAAGGAGAGAATAGAACAAGTTGTTGAAGGAGCAAGAAAAGAGGATACAAAACCTGAGGTTAGCCTTCTGATACATTTTGTGAGAGATAAACTGATATAATTTGGTACATTAAACACAGATAAGTCAGAGAGCGGGCTTTTTCTAACACTTTACTAAAAATTATATTATGATAACTTACTCTAAATTATCTCACTAAATTATTTCTGAGTTTCAGTTTAATAATTATAAAATTGCAAACTTAAAAAAGAATTTATACGTCAAGTTACAATAGACAAGTACTTACTGTAAATTCACCACAATCACCAATAATAATGCCTTCCTCACTCAAAATGTTGATCATGGGTAATTCATGACGCTTTCCAACCTCATAATCATTTTGATCATGGGCAGGTGTTATCTTAACAGCACCTGAAAATCAGAATACACAGGTATAAAATATACTAAGTGAATTTCTCATGACTTTGAAAAGGTTTTGGAATTTAACAAAGACAGGAAATTTTTATTTAAGCAATAATTAGCCATTCACTTAGAAAATTAAGAGTCCAACACATGCCTGATTACCAACTCTGTTCAGCACTAAATAAAGAGAGTAATTAGTCCCAATAAATTGCAAAATATTAAAATAAGCTGGGATTTTGTGATTTTTGTACAAAGAAGTTACCGGAGTTTCTTTTGACTGTATATTCTATTCCAAAGCTCTAACAAGAAATAAATGTAGCCATTTTACAATGAAGTTCTACATTTCATATAATCAGATTAATCCTATTTTAAAGATCATAAATGGAACAGGTTATGTTTTTTCAAACTTAAAACAGTTACTAGATTGCAATCTTTCCCTTAATGTTGCATCTTTCTGAACCACCAACATTTCTTGTAATTAATAAAAACACAACAAACCACTTTTTAATAAATAGTATCATACCTGTAACTACCAAAGTTAGAAAACTGAACTCAACACATTAGGAAGAGAGTATAGCAACAGTTAGTTAAGCATTGACAAAAAAATCTTCAAAAGATTTATCAGTCCTTATTGACAATGAAGAGCTACCTTGTCTATTAATGAATCAATACATTCTATTTTGATACAAATGTGATTACACCAAATATTTTTGGTTTATTTACATTTTTGTTACAGTACTATTTCAAAGATATCAACTAAAATATTATCTTTGTAACATTTGGAATTAAATGATTCCTTCAAAGAATCCAATGAGTGTAGATAAAACCCAATCTCTAATGTTAACTATTAACTCTTTCCTGAGATACATAGAAAAGGTGATCTCCAAATAGAAAGGCTGAAACAGAAGGTAATTCTACAATGGCTGCAGTCTTGAAAGACACCCTCAAAAATCTTTCATGTATTTTTAAAGGGTAACTTTTTATGTACAACAGTTATCATGCTATTTCCGTAGATTTTATTATGATTCCATAGATTTTATTTGGCCAGATATTTATTTGTATATATTGTACATACATTAGTGAGTTATGAAACCAATTGGTTGCCCATGCCTCGGATTTGATGATTTTCAGTATCAAGCTATTTGTTCTAGAAAAATGCAAGAATTAGATTACAATAGTAGATTCTGAAAAGATCATACCTGTACCAAAATTCATGTCAACAAAGTCATCACAGACAATTGGCAATGTGCGGCTGCAGAATGGATGAACTACCCGAAGACCGTGGAATTGTTTATATCGAGGGTCATCAGGGTGTACAGCAACTGCTGTGTCACCCAGCATGGTCTCCACTCTAGTAGTTGCCACAACCAATTCTGCATCTTCTTGACCTTCAATCTTGTACGCAAAAGATATCAGAACTCCAAATTCAACTTTATCCTTGTACCCAGGCACAGAAAGAAGGGTACGTCCTGGAAGCTCCACTTTATCAACCTGTAAGAACCGAAATGCCACACTAGAAAAAGAAACTCACTTGTATGACTAAACTAATTATACCACTAGAGTAAGAATAATATTAGATAGTGAGATAAAGGACCTAACACGATTAATTCATAGTAACTGCTTAACTGTGAAACCTTGTCTTAGTAAGAATTTGGAGAGAAACACTTAAAACAATTTCTGTACTCTTCGGGTAGCAAACATGAATATTCTATGGCTCTGTTCAAACTAATCCAAAGAGAAAACCAAACACTCTTTACCTAATACTGAGAATTTGGTAGGATTCGTAATTTCACCAATTCAAACCAAACTAAAATTGCAACATATTTCTCACTAAAAATTCATATGCTTCATTTTAGAATAAGATAGTTTTCCAGTCATATTTCTCGAAATAGATGTAAATTTAACCATAATTTCAATTGTAACAAATTTACTTCCAGATAACCATATCAATGAGTCTCAATAAGCTACTTTGCAGCTATTTCTAATTCATAAATTGCAACTTTCTCCATAATTATATCATATGATCTCCTTAAATCTCCGATTATTTCAAAACTTTCATAGATCACTTCACCTCATCACTTTTTCGTCTATTCATGTATTACATAATTGTAAAAATAAAATGTACCAACAAAACCTGAATGATTTTCATTACAAACATCATTTCAAGGTTATTATTGAAATGACAAAACAAATATTTCTTAAACAATTACCTCAATGTCAGAAATAGCTGACTTTAGAGTGCAAGACCAATTCACAAGACGTTCACTCCTATAAATGTATCCTTCACTGTGCAATCTCAGGAATGCCTCGGTTACAGCTTCACATAGTTTGGGGTCCATCGTAAATGATGCTCTGTCCCAATCAACAGAACATCCCATCTTCCTTAGCTGATCATATATTCTATGTCCTTTCCTGCAAAAATAATTAATGAGTTGGTTCATTGTGGAACCATAATAATTCATAATTCAATAAACCATAACCAATTCATACTTTAGAGTTGGTTCATAATAAATGAGATAGAAACGAAATAAGTATGCAAAAGTAATTTATATCTTTATAAAAATAAGCAGAATTTGAAAAAGAAAACTCATATATTTTCCAGACATCTAAAGAACATAAAATAAATTTGGGTTACTTTTAAAATTAGAATTATACAGCATAAATACATCAAATTAAAACAGCATTCCTTAAACCTTCCAAGATTCAAAGAATACTTATTATCAAAACTATCTCTTGATATTAAAATGGTTCTCAATTTTTATGAGAAAACAGTGCTCAAATCAGTTCAAATTTAAAATCCCATTATATTAAATACATCACAATCACGGCTTCCATTTGATAGTAATACTGACATCTTCGTGATAATGAAATCAAACAAAAGTCTTTTTACATTCATTAAGAAGTACTCACTGATTCTTCCATTCCCAAATTTTTTCAATGAACTGCTCTCTTCCATAATCATGTCGAGTTTTCCCTTCCTCTTTCCACAACTTTTTTTCCACAACAACTTGTGTAGCAATGCCAGCATGATCACATCCTGGTACCCAAAGTGTTGTCTTTCCCTTCATTCGATTCCTTTAAAAAGTTGAAGGTTATGTTTACAGTGTACCAATTCTAATAAAAAATATAGACACATGACTAGAGCAAAGTCTACAGTAAAACTCATATCTTAAAGTATTAAAATTAAGGCTCATCAATAATTTTCTCACCATCTTGTTAAAGCATCTTGTACAGAGGAAGCTAATGCATGACCTAAATGGAGAGATCCTGTAACATTTGGTGGCGGTATCACAATTACAAACTTCCCCTTTGGATTAGGTTCCAATACGCTTGATCTCTGCCAAAATAAAATGAAATAAGGTAGTAGCATAGAACTATTATCAAAAATTTTCAATATTTTATCAGAATAGTATTTCAAATTATTTAAATGAAAAAATCTATACAAATGCAGCACAATGACACTATAAATTTCACTTTTGATAGAATTAAATGAATACCTTAATTTAGTAGCACTTGTACCTTTCACTTTATCTCAGCCATAAACTAGACTTCAAGTAAACAAAAGTACCTTTCTCTTACCAGAATCATTCTCAGGTACAATCTTTATTATGGGTGAAATAAAGACTTCAAATTCTCCTCTTCCATTCAACCATACAAAATGTAAAGGATATTGAGTAAATAGTAAATAATGATGAAGTTATTTAAATTAATAGGGAATGGGAAAATTAAAAGTTTGGATTTAGAAAACCTACGTGAAGATTAAAACAAAATATCCACAATAGGAAAACACCCACATAGAATGGGTGTGAGAAAAACCTGCACAAACCAACTGAGAGTAATAAGTAAAAAACTGTATCGTAGCATATATATACATATATGAAAATAAAATGTGTAACTAGTGTAAAGATTATAGCACTTGAGAGAATGACAAAGGAATGGGCATATCCAAACGATGGCAATAATTTATTGATAAGGTACAACATTTTAGGGAGATACACAAAAAGCATCCAAATTAAAAGAAAACAAAGATATTGACAAATATAAAATTAAAATTTCTAAATTAAATATTTTTCCATTCAATGCAGGGATCCAGCAAAACTCACTACCTTTTAATGGATGAATATTATAAGAAGTATTTAATAAAAGCATTATCATACCCCATACTCCGGCTTGAAAAACTGCTGTTTTTCCCACCAGCTATACCAAGCAGCCTCCACGTACTTAGGACTATAAGCATCCGGCATTGGACAGGAAGTATTTTTCTTCTCTCCCATAGGTGTATCATATGTGTAAATAGCAGATTCCTTCACTTCCTTTTTCTAATTAACACAAGATAAAACTATTAAACTTCTGGTAAATTACAGTAGACAACATAAAAAATGCGGACAGCTATATTAAGATTTACGAGTGGAAAATATGAATGAAACCTCTGGTTTTTCTTTCGTAGGCTGTTTGGTATCCTTTTGTTTGTCATGTTTCTGTTTAAATTTCTCAAGCTTTGCTAACTTCTTCGCTTCCTTTTCCAGCTGTTTCGCAGTTTTTGGCACCGACGGATTTTTATCATCGGTGCAGTTCTGTACTTCACTATTAGCCACGTCGACAGACATTGTCCCTGAATTCTTCTTAAACAGATTTATTCCTGAAATGTTAATAAAAGTCAAAGGTTCAAAACAATGTGATCGTGCCTTTCGTTGTCCACGGCACCTTACACGAGGCAAATGTGAAGGACAGCGCTGTCAATGTCATGCTTCGGGCAATTGGAACTAAATTTCGAGGGCGCGAATTTTGAAGATAATTAGTGATAATGGTAAGAAGATAGAAATTTACCATATATGCTAATTAAATTAATTTAATTCAACACATGTTAATGATTGCTCAATAAATTTTGCCAACAAACTTATTAATATATCTGATATTATTCCCGAGTTAACAAATTCAACTGTCTTTTGAAGTTCTAAAGTGATATCACAAACTTTTCTTGTTCCTAAAGGTATGAAGGGGAAGAATAAAGCATGAACTTCCTCACCGGTCGTACCTAAAGTTTCCACACTTCGAGATATGGCTAAAACTTTTGTTTGCGGCAAACTATAAAAGATACCTTTCATTTGATCTTACCTTCTTTATTTTTATAATTTCTTCTCGTTTTGATATTTTGTGCAAATGAAAATTTTCAAGCTTGCATAAAATAAAAAATCTGATTTATGAGAACAATAACTAGTTTTAGAAATCAACCTTCGTAAGTTAATAGACAAGAAGGCATCCGTTTAAGCTGGCTGTGAAAGAAAGAAGAAAGCGAAGAAAGAACAAAACTTCCTTTTGAAACAAAAAAATTGAATCGAATTCACCCTTATGACAGTCTTCATTCCATTTTCAATGATAATTCACTCTAGATTTCCTTCCTTTATTTACGTTTCAAGGATCATTGAAATAGGTAAATAAATTTGGTAATTTTAAAAGTAATTCAAATCTATTCAAAGATTCCATTATAGTAGACAGTCATGCCATCTTTAGGGAACACATCGAACAATTCTGAGATTTTCGAAATGAAAACAACAGATGCGGTGTTTTTGTTTAGTTGAATGATTTTTATCATTTTTATCCTCAGGCTGCGATGGTGTGGTTCGTGAACATTGGCCGCAGATTACTTTAAGTAAATATAAATGAAATACCGAAATTTTACGTGTGATTCCTGATAAAATGGGTTCTCTATGTAAGGTGATAGTTCACGAAATATCTAGCGACTTGTCGTTGGTATGTATTTATTTTATATAAAAATTAATAAAATATCGTATTGTTTGGAAAACGTTAAGTTAGACGAATCATCTGTTCTTTCAGCTTGATTTCACCAACTTATTCCAGAAATATGGAGATGTGACAACTGCTTACATTAATACAAGGAACATGTATGAAGGAAAAGTATCCGGATATGTGGTATTCAAAAATAAAAAGTATGTACACATGAGATTTCATTTACGAATCTACGGCTATGAATTCGTCGTTACTAATTCATGAGGGAATGTTTTAATTTCTAGAGACTGTGTCGAGGCAATCGCAAAGCTGAATTCAAAGCCTCCACATTATTTGAATTTGCAGCCGACCTTCTCTCTCGACGAAATAGAACAGTATGATGACAATCAGCACAATTTCCCATCCGCAGAGCATGCAGTGAAAGTTTTACAGTAAGTTTTGATATAATTCTCTTTATGAATTCGACAAGACTAACTTTTTCTGGCTGCATGTGTTTTTCTGTTTTTTTTTTGCAAGAGAATTAATGAAGGTTATGAAATAACTTAAGTTATCAAAAAATATACTATGGTTATTCTATTCTAGTTCCTCATTACCTCGTAAACTTCATAGTAAAATTTATGAGGAGAATTATAAACTTGGTAATTGTGATGATAGTGGAAAACAGGCAGGAACGGATGGTATGAGAAAGATTGAACCCGCAAACAAGTTCCTAGATAAATCAGGGCGAACACCTGAACTCCAACAACTGCCAGGCCATGGATCAGGGAGAAAAGAATTAACAAATTGTAAGCAAAACAGAACTAGGATAGTTTCTAAATCCAAGAGCGAAAAAGATTTTAACTGCAAAGATAACCTCAATAAGATTGGTGAAGGAGCTGTAGCATTACAGTCAAAAAGTAGAAACTCAAGTTGTATCGACTTTAACGGAAAACATAGTGAATCATCTGAGTTGGAATTTAGTGACAAAAGCCGTAACTGTGTAAATAATCACCTTCCCGGGTCAACTGATGCAAAATTTACGCCGAGTATCAAGGGAAAGACTTCAACTGTCGAAGGAAAAGCTCAGGAAGGAGTGGTAACCTGCAAAAATTTCTCAGATGAAAAAATAAACGGAGAAAGGAATGGCATTGTGATTTCCAAGTCTCCTCCGGATAAAGTGACAGCAAAGGTGAAATTTTTGTTCCCCTTATTCTGTGATTTATTGTACGTTTTTTGCAAGTTTGCTGACTGATTTTCCATATATTCTTTGTGAGATTTTGGACAAATTTTTGTATACATTTCATTATAAGTTGCTAGTGGCTTTTTCAAGTATCCCTCAGATGTCTGTGGAGCATTTGTTAACACTAAGTTTAAGTTCTGTACATCATTTGCGTTAAAAATAACCATTTTATTTCTCTTGGACTTGGCAACATATCTAGAGAAAATAACATATTGTGAATAACTTGAGAAATATTGTTATTCTTCCATAAACTAGTCATGCACATACCATGAAGTTGATTATATCGTAAATTTAGAATAGCGTTTTAAATATGCTTGAAAGGTATATATAATTTTTAATGCTCTCTAATTATTACTCATATTGTTCTTGTAAGAATTTTATTATCTAATTTTTGTAATAAAATTTAATTGTCTAATTATTTTAATGATTGCATAGGACATTAGAGAGGCAAACTTCAAGAAAGATGGCCATAGGGCAACAGCAGTGTATAACCATATGAATGTATCAAGGTGTAGTACTTGGGGATTGCTGTCTGATGACCCTAAAACTCAAATAGTTAACTATGATCTTTGTACTCAACAGAAAAAATTACCTACTGACACATTTACGGAGGTATGTCAAACAATATTGCCAGACAAATAGTTTTTATTCAGTAAAAGTTCTCTTTTTTTCTTTTGGGTATTGACTTGCTATTCTGTAAAAATCATATGTAAAAACACTGTTTATGTGTATACTGAATATTGATGTATCTGTCGAAGAGCATTGTAGATTAACTCTTGATTTTTAATAAATGATTAGTTATTGTTTATTTAATCAGACTAATTTAATGGAAATTTGATTTTGTAGGTTGTGATCTATCATCCCATAGGCCCTGGTGAATATTGGATTCATTGTAAAAATGATCTTCCAAATTTGAAATTAATTTCACAGTCATTGTTTTCTAAAGCTACATCTGGAGTTGCATGTAAACCTTCTGTTGGGGAGTATTACTCATTTAATTTTGAGAAGACCAGGTGAGTAATGTGTTACTTGTGTCAAATTCCTGTCTAATCACTTTTCCTTGCAAAATGTCATTAATTTAGTGGTCACTGCTTTCACACCAGTACTGTGGTGTTGAATGTTAAAACATGCTGTGCTATAACTCTTCATGAAAATAAATACCCTATCCATTGAAATTACAAATTAAATAATTGTGACATTAAATGAATCAATATTATCCATAATCTTGGCACATATAAGAGCCAATGTTATACCTGTTTTATTGTGGTAACTGCGAGGGTTTTATTAATACCCTTAAACATTTTGCTGATGTTTGTTTTGTATACTTATGTATGTAAGTATAAGTTGTATATTTTTGAGCTGTGATGCCCTTCCCGTTGATTATAAAATTAGTTAATTTTCTTCCCTTGGAACCTGCAATTGTAATATCAAGCAGCATTTAACACTCCATCTTACTCTTGCATGTCAAATGAACTGCTTTCTCTCGCCTTAATTTTTGTTATTGTTCACATATCTCTTCAGCTACCGCTGCAGAGTTTTATCTTTAGATGGACCAAAATCAATGGTGCAATTGATAGATTTTGGGATCACCACAGAATGTGAAGTCACCAGTCTGAGTGTGCTTCCAGAGTTGATGAAAAATTACTATGCTCAGGTTGGTTGAAAATCATACAGTAGTTAGTTTTTGTACTAAATATGTAAGCATATTGGAGTCTCTATATTTCTTTAGATGTTAATTATCTAAATGAGACTGATCTAGTTATTACTGTAAATGTCATAGAATGAAAATAGCCAATGATGGTTAAGTTTATCGGTATTACAAAACTCCAAAAACAGTTTGATCTTGTCCAATGTACATGGTTTTTGGAGTTTTGTAATAGCAATTGAATATTGGTATCTGGCTATGGTGGTAGAATGGTTAGCATGCCAACATGCTAGCACTCCAACCCCAAGGGTTCAAATCCCAGCTTGTCAGATTTTTTACAGTTAGGGAATGGTCATATGTGTTCATCCTTTGTTATTGTTTACCACTGTAATGGTAAAGTATAGATGTTTGAAGGGGCATTGGGATATAACTAAATATTGCATGTTGCACACTCTTTATAGCACAGCTAGAGTGTAATTTAATTTGTGTCAAGTAGAACTATTATTTCTAAATTTTCTATTTGTGTTTTGGTGGTATATCTGTAACTGTAAATTTTCTCATGAAAATATTTCAGAGGTTTGATCATATTGTTTTGGGCTATTGATCCTTTAAGCTAATAACACTATATATATTTACTTGTAAAAATTGTGGTAACTGACTAAAGATCAAGCTTATCAGTGTGAAATTAAGTGAATCACTTTCACTTCATGATGTTGTTTAATTGCTTTTTCTTTTCTGATTTGCTTTTATTAACCTCCCCGTATGTCCCATTAATGAGGATGTAGATTAATAAAATTTGGATTTTTCTTCTTCGTTTATCACCCTGTTTGTTGTTTATTAATCACTCTACTACTTTGAAGGCCATCCATGTAAAACTGGATCCATGGACACCTGATAAATATCTCACCCTTGAGAAGGGTGATACCCTTTGCTTAAGGGCTACTGAAACGGTAAAAATAATTTAAGGATTTTTTGTGTGTTACATGTTATTTATGCATTTTTTAAATAAAGAATTTCATAATGCTCATCACAGGTTGATGAAACTACAAAGACTCAAGTGGATGGAATTCTTTACTCTCAAATAACTTCCTTCCCTGAAAGTTTTGCTTCAAACAACACAGCTGAAATTGATAAGAGCAGTAGTGATGGTAAAAGCAGAGTAAAGTAAGAAAATAATCATTGCTTTTAATTGAAAGATATCAATGTTCTTTTTTTGTTTTATGAGTCATATTTGATTCTTGTGTATTAGGAATTATGTATTGGTATCCTTCATGTTGTTCTGAAGCTTATGATGATGACTTATTTACATTATATTAAAATTCTCTAAACCATACTTAATTCCATTATTTAGATCAGAAAAAATGAAAAAGTTTGGCCTTCCTAATGATAACCATTTTTCATCTCTTGTCTTTTTAATGCCTAGAGACAAATCCTTGTGAATAATCCTGACTTAAATGACTATACACAATTATGAGGCATTCCCAAAATTTTCTAATGAAAGTTTTAGTGGTCAATTGCATTATAACGAGGATAAAATGTGTTACTAATCTGTTGCAATCAATACCAGCAAAAGTTTAGGTTTTTCTTTTGTAAAATTTTTCCTTCAACTTCAGGGTTCACTGGCCACCATCAGTCCTGAATTTCCTGAAATCAGGACAAGAAGCAGCTTGCACAGTTTTCAGCATTAAAGTGAATGATGATGAACAGAGGGATGAATTAATTCTAGCTATTGCATACAATGATATTTCAAGGAATATGGAGAAGATTTTGTCTGATTTTCATCAATTGTGCTTGGATTTACCAGAAGATCTTTCCTTCAGGTGAATTGTTTCTTATGTTTATTTCATCATTCCTATCCCTTAGTTGAAGAGATTCCAAAGGATCCTTGTGAAACCCGAGCCAATATCTGATCCTATACATTGAAACATGTAGAACTTAATGTAATGGTAATCCATAACAATGGTGATTGAAAAATTATTTATACTTTACACCTTAGCATACCACCCCAGTTTAAAGTATTAATAAGGTTTAAAATACTATAGCATATATCCTGCTGTTTGAAGTTTAAAAAATACAGTTGTCAGAATCATATCTTCACCATGTGAAATTAAAAGATCATTCTCAGTTATGATTGACTAGCCCTTGTTTGCATATGTTTTTATCTGGGGATGCACATGTGCATGCCTATATGCATACATCAAAATATGTACTCTTTGAGCTGCTGTTTGGCATGTGGCAGGAAACTCCTGCATCACAACTCTACTTCCTTAATCAATTACTTTCGTGGATAAATAAGGTTCAGTGATGGTTGTAATAGTGAAACAGAAGAACACACCAAAACCATCAAAGGAAAACTTACAGAAACAAGGGTGATATGTATTTTACTCTCTTAAAGATCGAAATACGTATCAGCCTGGTTTCTATGAGTTTTTCTTTGATGGTTTTGGGGTGTTTTTTGTTTGATGATTACTTTCATGTATTGTTCTTGGATAAACTCTTGAAGCTGTTTGATCTAGTATCGATTTCCCTGACCTTTCTTGCAGTAACAGAACGGCCTATGTAATAGGGAGAGCTCATCATGTCAGACAGATGCTTTCATGTATTTTAGTGTAGTGTAGTCCACTTACTGGTTGTTGTTCATTGAAAGGTAATTTTAGTAATTTTACAAGGTTTGTGATTACTTATCATTGATTACCTTTTCTACAAAGTTGATACCTTATACACGATAAAACAAGATACATGAAAGATTTTTTGAAAATATTTATTATTGAGTACCAATATTAATAATTACCACAAGGTTAGCCCTGAGTCTGTATCGTTTAGTTAACATTTGTTTCTTGTTTTAATGAATATGATTCAGAATTATAGCTAAAATTTATTGCCAAATTTGTTATGTTAAGTGTATCCTCATTCTTATCTATTCATCTAACTTTAGTTCTATATTAATAATTTCTAATTCAGTGACGTTCTTTTTAGACCTGCTATAGGTGAGTTAATTGCAGCATATTATGAAGCATATGAACAATGGGTGAGGGCAGTGGTACTCTCAGAAGGTTTGAATCGTTGGCTGGTAGCCTGCTGTGACTTTGGGGTTGTTTTAGAAGTGAAAAAAATTCAAAGAATGCCAACAAATGATGATTTTAGCAAAATTCCAAGTTTTGCTGCTAGGTGTAGAATAAGATCTTCATGGCTTCCACGTGATGATTTGTTTTCGGAAGAGTGGATCAAGGTAAATTACATTGCATGTTTATTTTTTTAGGGAAGAATTACAATTTCCCCAATCACTTACTTTAAATGTTGTTCATTTTCATCCAATTTTTTATTAAGTTTTATTGTTTTTGAACTTTTTTAGATATTTTATATTTTAAACCTTGAATTGGATGTACTATTTATATTTCTTGATTACTTCTGAGGAATAGGATATGGTGATTGTCATTATAAAATATTTGTTTCTTACTGAAATATTCTTAGATAACAGTTTATAATAAAGTTATTGTGTTCTTGAAGTAATAGGGTCAACTCTTTGTCGTTATAGGAAAACTCAACCCTATGGATGAAAGTCAGCAGAAAAGAAGATGAGCATTTGATATGCCAATTAGGATTAGTGAAAGAATGCCCTTTGTGTGAAGTTACAGTGGGAATTTGGGTTCCACAAACTGATAAACCAATCTTTTGTAATTTTTCACCAAAACCAGAAAGACTCAGATATGCTAATTTGTCTTCAGGTACATTGGTTAGGATTGTTTCATATTACATGTATTTGGTCATGCATGTACAACCCTGGGACAAGGAAAGTCAACAACAAATTGAAAATCTTCACATCAATATTAATAATTTAGTTGGTAAGTTAAGGAAATACTTCCACTATCTTGTTGATTTAATATGTAATAGTAATGCTGTCATAGGCTATTCCTCCAATATTTTTATCATTAAAATGTGGATAATTTAATAAAATACTGAATAATGCTTTTATATTAAAAATAACATAGTAGTAATTACCAGAATCTATGTTACAGAAAAATCTGAGCCATTGAAGGTTGCTCCAGTGATTGGAAAAATGTATATATGTACCTTCACTCAAGATATGAAATATTATAGGGCTGTAGTAAATAAGGTGAAAGACATGGAACAAATATATGTTACCTATGTTGATTATGGAAACAGTGAAAGGGTGCCATTGTCAAATCTTTATGAAATATCTTCTGAACTTGAGGAGGTAAGTTAGATACTTCCATTATAAACTTAATTGTTTAACACAAGCTGAATTACCCATTGATTCTCAACTGGGAAATGCAGAGTGACATATACCTGCATACCACCATTGAGCAGAAAAAAGGTTTCATACATGTAGATAGGTGGCAGATACCAGACAATTCTACTTTCCGAACCATGAAACCTAATAAATAATTATACGATAAAGTATTGAAGTATTCAACTCAATATTTAATCTGTTAAATGAACTACTTCTTCAATCAATACAACGTTCATTTAAAATTTTAAAACTGAATCCAAGTATCATATCCAATTCTGGATGACCAGGACCATATTTACTGAAAAATTTTCCTATAAAAGTTAAAATAATTAAAATTATTTAATTCCCCTAATATTTAAGTATATAATCCTGTTCCAATATCAGTGTTTTCTCATGCATGTGCTTAAAATGTAAAATATTCTTCGCTTTTGGAGACACTCTTTATTTTGTGTTGCCACATGGAATGTAGAAAATATTACATCTTTATTCAGGGCGAGATAGAGGGTATTGTCTCCTCTTACATCCTTACCATGTATAGTATTTCCTTTTGATATCAATTTTCCAAGGGTCTAAATAATAATATTATGGGTTAAATTTAATTCCAGATTTGATTGGGAGTTGATGGAATTGTGTAAATTAAAATATACATCTATAGTAATATAGTATAGTTGTAGAAGTTTTGTATAATATAGTGTAGTGCTGGACTTCATTATTTCTATAACTCTTCTCTCCTGTTTAGTCTGTCTCTCTTAGATTTCTTTTAGCTTTAATTGTTGCTTGTAACTATCAAAGCTAAAATAAATTATTGATAATTTTAAAACTATAAATGAGAATATTGTATTCAAGATAATCTATCCAGAAGGTTTCTAGGTTGTACCTTGTGACAATTATGAAGGTGAATGATCATTAAATTCTATCATGGAAGGCCGTACTTCGTGGAAGGACATTCTAAAGATTATGAAAAATAAAACTTCGTAAACTTCCACACTATTTGGTTTTATTTTCGACTGGTTTCGGTGCAAAGGCCATCTTCAGGTAAAGGGTAAGGAAGGTAGCAGCATATATATATAGTTAAGAGAACTTTGAGGGGAGGGTAAGGAGAGGGGAAGGGTTTTGAAACTTATATTCATTCGTGAGGTTTTCCTCAGAAGTGATTTCTATTATTTCAAGGGCGTCCAGCTTTCTCCCCTTCGACTCCCGGTGGAGGATCTTAGGTACAAAGGTACTGCAATGTCCGCTCTCCAGCAGGTGGGCTGCAAACGCTGAGGCATCCGGATTTCTTAAACGATAGCTTCTTTGATGTTCTTCGGCTCTTTTCATTACCGACCTACCACTCTGTCCTCGGTA